>NW_019292553.1:8090-49232 GCF_000500325.1 Leptinotarsa decemlineata | reverse complement strand
ATAATTTCTAATTTTCACAATGCAAGTACGTATCGAATTTGCTCAATGGCTTCAAAGAAAAGTCGAACAACATCCGCAAATTTTATCGAAAATCCTCTTCACAGATGAGGCAAATTTTTCAAGAAATGGTATCATGAACTTCCATAACAACCACATCTGGGCGGAAGATAACCCACATGCGATAACGCAAATTCATTTCCAAGACAGCAACAGCGAAAAGTTGGGGATTTTTTAAAATTGTCACTTCAAAATTTGTGGACTGTTTAGGAGTGTTCTGTTACTTGGGAGAAATTAAACTTTTTGAAGTTTTCAAACAACTCAGAATTTCAAAGTATGGGATCTCTAAGTTATGCATGTCGAGAAATCCCAACCTTCTCTGGGTTCTTTCCTTTTTCTTATTACTTCTCCCTTTCTTTTCTCTCATTTTTATTTTTTTAAATTGTATTCATTGTTTTACTATCATTTTTACCATTTTTTCACGGCCCAAAATTTCCCAACTTTTTCCCAAGTCGAAAAAGCAGGGGAGGAGGCTCCCCCCCAATTCCCCCTATGGCGACGGCCCTGACTCCGGGCATTTTTCAACGGGTGCGGAATTCTTTGATGAGGAGAGCAGATGCTTGTATTATTGTTGGGGGTCGTCACTTTGAACAGTTGTTGTAATAGTTGTTTCGTTCAATTTCTATTTGTTTATTTTCCTATTAATAACATAGTACTTCTCCAAGTTATTTTCTTACAAACTCCGAAATGTAGCACTTTCTAATTGAATAATTAAACCTGACAAATTTTTTTATTTCCAGCGTTGTTGAGGATATTGAGGAAGTGTACCTTTTTTACTTGGAAAAGGTGTGGGAATTAGGTTTTTTCATGAAAAGTTCCAAAAGTTTACTGTCAAAAAAGTTAGGGCAATTTGAAATAAATAATGACAGCGTACGCAGCGCTCTCTAGATGTTAATCAATGGCCTAACTCGCATGTCATATTTTCAAAAGGAAGAAACAAAATTTATTTTCATATATTCAGTTGAATTATTCTTTTTTGACAAATTATGAATTGAACTTCATTATTTCATTCGTATGAAAACGACCCCAGGGCAGGATTATAATTTGATTGTTTCGAATAAACTATTGAAAATTGTTTTTCAATGTATAGAAAAGTAATTTTGGCATTTATGTGGAACTGATTTATAATTCAACAATTGACTGCTGGAATAAATACTGAACATATTGGATTTTATTCATTGGGAAATGATTATCGTTTTTGGAGATTATTCACCTGTTTCAGTTTCTGTGAAATATAAAGGATCATCATCTACAAATCTGTGTGGCTCAAAGTTGGGAATGAATTTTAGAGATTGGTCTCGTTGCTGATCGGTTAGTCCGACCGCAACAGGCAGGTAGACAGCCTACGTTGGCCTTTTTTTAAGAAATATTTTCGAATTCAACAATTGGCTGCTGGAATAAATATCAAGAAAAGAGAACCGATTTCATACATTTAAAAGAGCCAGGTGGCTGAAAATGTACGATAGGTGGACTCTTCATTCTTCAACATTACTTTATGAAGTTATTATCAATAGAACACCTCCCCATCTCTATAACACGATAACCTATCGAACTGATGTTCATAATGTGAACATCAGGCGCAAAATGATCCACTCCATTGAACTATACAAAAGGTCATTTACATATACAATAGCTGAAATATGTATGAACCTACCACCTTCCTTTCGGTCTAAATCTGTTTTCAGGTACTGCCTGAAAGAACACCTTTTGAAAAAACAATATTACCCGAATAACTTCTATATCTGAAATAATTTTGGTATTCTTATGTTTGTATCGATATACGGCCCATTTTCCCTCTTCATTCGAATAAAATGTTGTACTCGCTATTACAATTTCAGGTCCCTTATTTTTTATTGTTTTTCATATTTTCCATCTTTTTTTTGTGAGGTACGAGAGCAAGAATGGACTCTGTTCAATTTTGTATCCAATTGACAAATTAATATTTTCTTCTCTTCATATTGTATCATGTTATTTGTGCTGTCAATAAATTCATTTATTTATTATCATTATTATTATCTATTTTGGTTGAGCAAAAGATCAAGGTTGTGTTGATTAACAATTATAGAAATGCCTATATCTGTAATCAGACACAACAGTATGATGAACATAACTAAACAAATTCAATGTAGTTCCAATTGAGGCTTCTAACAGAAGTACTGAATGAAGTATTAATGGATAATCGTACAAAATTAATTTTCGAGCATTGCATGATGCACTGCATCTTTTTAAACCAGTTAACAATTAGTTCAGCATCAAAGAAAATCTCAAAATCGATCAGAGCGTTGTATCCACCAAGTTAATAATAAACGACAATTCATTTCCTCACTGAGTTAATGAATTTTGGAAACTCAACTTTCCTAGCCTACACGAAATGCTACAACAGTCGCAATAACAGAACAACACAGATAGCAATAAATCAGCGTTTACAACACCCATGAAACAACAAACCTGTCTGCACATGCTTTGGGATCTTACCTGAAACATTCAACATTCCAGTCCGCCGGGAAATCATCACAATTTCTGTAATGTTTGCAGAGTTCAAGACTTCGCACTATTAGGGCTCATCAGGGCGATTATAATGGGGGTAATCGTGCTTAATGCGTCTACTTACCATCGGATGAATTCTCTTGCAGACGGGGTTAGTAATCATGATTTGTAATTTGATATTGTGAACGGTGTGATTCGGTTATCAGGATTAGAAGATGAGTTAACTTTGGAATATTACTTGAATGGCACGGAAAATCATTCATTATCCAAGTTGAACGAATATGCGACTAGAAACTTAAAGTGATTAAAAAAGTTTAAATTTCTGGTAACTGAGATGTATTTTTCTATAGCATTCTATATTTGAAGATTTCGTTATGAAGAACCCCACTATTTTATATAGGACATTGAATCAAGTTCAACTGGATCCTTACCAAAATTAACTTTATATCCATGATGTACATGAACACATAAACAGTGCAATCAACCTATACTGTAACATATAACATATACTATTAGCACTGAAAGTAGCTTGCATTCGAATTAGTCATTTCATACCGACTGAAAATGATAACGATAGTCTTCCTGAGAACTCTGAACGTCAGCGTCTCTAGTACCTATAGCACTGAAGGTATGAGTAGGTCTATTCGACCCTCCACCGTAACACGCAAAGGTTTATTGTGGCTCACACATATTCACACTCGACCAAATAAACCCAGCTTCTTAATGAAGCCGATCAGTTTGTATGACGAGTGGTCTTTCAGGTCAGACGGTAAGAGTACGGCTCTGCCGAAGTCTTAAAACCTGATTTGGTCTCCAGCGGGACGAGTACAAAGTATATGATATACTGTTTCATCATTTTCCAAACAGATGCATCATACACTGTCTTCCGACAGTCCGAGTCTCTGCATATGATGATTCAAATGACCGGTGACCTGTAAGAAGGCCTGTTATAAATCCAACTTCATTCCAACAACTGTTTGGAATCAAGCTTCGAAGGTTGAATAAACTCCTTAGAGTGTGCCAATCCTGGAAGATTCTGCCAGAAGTCCATCCAGGTGTTCAATCTTTGTTTGGCGAAGCCTGAAGCGATGCCAAGTACAGGCTCTAGTCCGTTGAAGCTGCTTGCAGCAGCCTTGTTTGCAAGAGAGTCAGCAGCCTCATTGCCGTCCAGGCCAGTATGGCCAGGAATCCGGACCAGAGACAATCTGTTAAGTCATCCTATCGAGGAGAGTCGTTTTTGGCAAACTGCTACCAATTCATACGTTGCTTGGTAGGAGCCAAGAGCTTCCAACGCTGCTTTACTGTCCGAGTATATTTTTATTGACATGTGTATGAGGTTGAATTCTTCCAATCTCTCCACACACATTACAGTCGTATAGGTTTCTAGGCGATTGAAAACACCTGCGATTGAAAACACCTGCACCAGAAACGGAAAGTGTTTTTGATCCATCTCTGAACTAACAACTATCTGCTCTTAATATTTCCTTCTCCCGGAGGATCCAGTCCTCTCTACTTGGGAACAGTGCTTTATAAGGCGATTCTTGACAGTTGGAGGCATAATGTCAGAGGTCGTTCCCAGAGTGCTTTGACTTCCAATATCAACCAATAGTTTGTTGTAGGTACTCTGCATTAAATTGATTTGTGTAATTGGCAATATGCACAAGTCTATATGCAGTCCATCTAGCCTCTCTCTCCTGAAAAATGTGGAGAGGAGTTAGATCTAGAAGGATCTCCATGGCCGCTGACAGTGTGGTACTGATGGCGCCACTGATGGCCAGACAAGCCTGTCCCTGTAAGCCAGAGAGTTTCGCCTGGCCTGTTTTCTGTAAAGCCTTCGGCCACCAGGCAACTGCACCATAAGTGATCATTGGTCTGCCAATCATCTTATAAATCTAATGGATTTGTTTTGAACCTGAACCCCAAGTTTCACCACAAATCCTTCGATATGTCCATAGGGACAGTCTGGTTTTGTGTAAAACTTTTTCCAAGTGATCGTTCCAGGTGAGTGCCAGGACAATGCCAAGATATTTAACCTATGATCCAAATGAAATGGGGGTGAAATATCTTGGCGCTAGATCGTCTCATTTTCTCCTCCTGGTGAAGGAGATTATCACAGTTTTGCTGGGGTTGACAGACTTCTGCTTCCTCAGGCACCAAAACTGTGAACAACGTCCATCCTGCTTCGAAGGAAATTGCAAGCTAAACTTCCCGACGTGGATCTTGCTAAGATGACAAGGTCATCTGCATGAGCTTGCAGATCTACTTTTCATCTGTCGAGGGCATCAAACAGACTATCCATCAGGAGCGTCCACAGAAGGAGAGCCTCTGGTGACCCTGAACCTGATGTCCTCGCCTTGAAGGGTCGTAGTTCTGTTCACCAGAATGGAATAGATCCAGCCAGTTATGGTCTATTCTATACCTTTCCTAGCCAGAGACGATCATATAGATTCATGTTGTGCATTGTCGAATGCTTCTTCAATATCGAGAAATACAGCAACCGCACTGAAGGGGACAAATGGGTGGACATCAAAATTCATGAACTGGTTTTTCACATTTTTTTCAACTGAAGAATAATAATTATCTTTATGAAGGAGAGGAGATTTTGCATTGGTCATGTGTACGAATTATATAAAAAATTTAGATTATTTATACCCCATAAAATTCATGTGATTGAATTTTTATATTTTTCAAATAGATAATGAAGACGTCAGTCGCATTTTATCGGGGATAAAATGCGACTGGGAGCGAACCATGGGAGCCAATGGTTTTGACAAAATGCACTGACGTTATTTCAGCCGACGGCGATTTCAATTTTCCTATTGTGATTAAATTTTTGCATGTATAACGTATTCAAAGAACACTTTATTGTGAGATTTTCACTGAACAGTTTTACAAAAACGCAACACGTATTTCGCCATACAATGGCTTCTTCGGGCGTGACTTTACTAAAGACACGCCTAAAGGATCCATATCTTCAGGGATGTCTTTACTGAAGACTCGCCTGAAAAAGCCATTCTATGGTGAAGCACGTGTTGCTATTTGGTAAAACTGTTTAGCGGAAATCTATCAATAAAGTGTCTTTTGTATCGGCTGATTCCATAATATATGTATTCAATAAACACCCCATTGTGAGACCTACACCAAACGATTTTACAATAAAATTAATTTAAGTTGGTATGCCTGGATGGTTTACCTGTATGGGTTACCTTTATAGCATAAATAGGATTAGCTCGCACTAGTCCTTAGTTTTAATCTTCCTCTTTGAAGATGATCACTTGGTGATCGAAACACGTGTCGAGGTGTTGAAAATTACGATTTGGTGTTGGGAAAAACTCCAGTAATATTCATTACTCAAAGGTTCCAAACAGTGCATCATAAGTTCATCATTATTGACAACATGCAAAAACATTATACTCCATCAATATTTTACTCATTAAAATCAAAATATGAAATATTTTCACTGTTACCAAAAATGAAAATCATCGTTATCTGAATGGCTTCTGTTTGATAGTGTGAATATCATATCAAAGAGACTTCGCCACCGTCAGATGCATTGAGCGGTATCACCAGTAAAATGCAAATAACGTTTTTGATAATTCGTTTTAAAATATATGAATTAACATGTATAAATTTCATAAGGTATTAAATGACTCGATACAACAAACAAATATGTGTTGAATGAAAATAATACGCAACTGTAAAGCTGAAAAAGTAATTAATCATAATAATAATTCTCGAACCTGAATATATCGAGGCTTCAGATACGCAGAACCTGCCTATAGGCAAACAATCTCATTTTGAACTCATTTAATGTTATTCTGAAGTAGGTACTTCGGGAGTAACGCTAGCACATATTTCTGTAATTCTGTCTCTGAGTTTCGGAGTTATCTAAGGTTGCCCAACATTAACTTTCAATTTGGTATAGTTCCAAAGGAAAAACTCAAGATGAGTCAAATACGGTGAACGAGCAGACCATTCCAACGGACCATGCCTGAGTATTTTTTATTGAACCAATTGCCTAATGGACCTAAAAATGTAGGGAAGCACTATATCTCCTAGGGTATTTTTTGACAGAGGTTCTCACGAATAACTGTCATCGAGGACTACAGGTGGTTGTCTACTGCAGATGCATCGATTTCTATCTGTTTCTTGTCCGAGATAGATTTTATCCAGCTTATCTAGCTCTAGCTTTCAGTTGTTTGAAATTTTTCTATCAAATCTTGCATTGAACACCCTTCTCACTGATTTGTTTTCTACTCTGAAGATTCAGCGCTAACGATTTTCGAAAATTCATACGATATGAAATGAAGCGAAATGTGACGGCTATGTGAAATGAAATGTGTCGGCTATTAAGACAATACTCGTTGTTACTAGAATAGTACAGTGTGGATTCTTATTTACATAGTCGATTTTTCCAAAGACAAAACCCAAGCACCACAGAAATATTCTCAAGGTGCCTAAGAGCGGTGCCTGTGTCTTTTTTCGATGTTTCGATTCATTAGAAATAACTAATATTGAAAAAAAATAATGCCGTATTTTTGAGAACTAAAACCTCTTGGGACATATGAGACCCTTCAGTAGCGAAAGGGTTAGGAGAAAACCGATGTCTGGGTTTTCGTAGCATCGAATTGAACCTAGTTACCTTCACCACGTTCCGAAATCATCTCTGAATCCTCATTGAGATATGCGATCTCCTGCAGCCGGTGCCGATATCCTGGAGTCCAAATGAAGTGACGAGAGAAGTGTGCTGTCATTATCATTTTCCTGAATATTTTTTTTCTTTCACACAAGACAATCTCTGTGTGACGTGTGATAATTAATTTTGTATCCGATTCGATTCTCTTTTAATATCAAATTTACGAATCATTATGTTTCTAGTCTCCGCAAATAACTCTGCGAGTGGAGAAATGAAATACTTTCCCAGTGAAAGGTCACAAGATCACCTTTCTTTTGGAAAAAAAAAACAGCTAATAGCGTCTTCTCTGCGGCGATGGACCCACTCATAATTAGCGTTTTTAATAAAAAGTACCAAAAATCATCTCTTTACATATAAATTTCGTACGATTTTGATATCTTACCCCATTCAAAAGTTAAGCGGAAGGAGGGACTATTCACGTCCGCAGTTTATGACACATGTCATTGAATCAAACAAATTCAAATATCATATCAAATTAAATAAGTTGTGAACATCATTTCAACCAGTTGCAAAAAAATTATAACAATTCAACTTTCCGTAACAAAACATAGTCCACACGAAAAGGTCGAGCCATTTCCAAGCAATTCACCAGGATTTTCCTTAAACAAACTGTTTCGCAATCCCGGCACATCTCCATGTTTTGTGCGACAATAGAAAAGCCCCTCTGCATAAACTTATTCCACCATTTCCGGCATTCACGATTTCCTCATATTTCCACGAGGAGAACAGTTAGTTTCAGACTGACTTTATTTAATTTTCTGCAAATCCTGGGCAGTCCGGATATTCCGAAATGTCGCTAATCAGAATTAGGGGCTTTATCCTTGTAGGAAATTGCCTCACCCAGCAGCGCTAGGAAGACGATATCCTCAAAAGAATGAATTCATCAAATGTAACGAAGTTAGAGCAATAAAAAGTGATCGATGGAATTTATGAGCTTTCTGGCATAACTGTATCAAATCTTGTAACCTAATTTTCAGAAAACCTTTCCGATACATCCATTTATTCCAAATAGGATGTTTTAGTACCATGGAATGCAGAATGAAAAATCTATCCTTNTTTATACACTCATACAATCTTTCCTCAATCAGAATAAGAAAAATCGTTTCTGACTCCTTTTTTTTTCAGGGATGAAGACCCTTAAATGTTCATGAATGATGCCCAAAAATGAGAGAGAGAATACTTTTTATTCATCTAATATTCGAAAAATATTTTTTTCATTATTTTTCCTTTATACACTCATACAATATTTCCTCAATCAGAATAACAAAAATCGTTTCTGACTCCTTTTTTTTCAGGGATGAAGACCCTTAGGGCAACATTGTGAAATTGAATTTTATAAAGCTACTAATATTTTCATTATTAGATTTACCTAACTATTATATAAGGATACATTGTAAAATTAATTTAGGACTAGTAGATAAGGCAATTTGTGAAATTACTTTTATATAGCTTATAATATTTCAATTATTAGATTTACCTGAATATTACATAAGGACACATTGTAAAACTAATTTAAGACAAGTAGATAAGGCAAATTGTGAAATAAATTGAAAACACCCAAGAAGCAGGTACCTGGAACAGGTATCTATGGTATAAATAGGAATAACTTTTTAAATAGTATTAGTTTGATCTTCTTCTTGGAGATGATCACTTGGTGATCGTGTGTCGAGCTGCTAAAATAACGGTATGTTGTTTCGATTATCGTCAATATTCTTCTTTTATTTTCATTCAAAGATATGAGGAGCAATTCCGTTTGCATTGGAATATATCCAACATTCATTTTCCTATATTATTCACCTGTCAATGGCCTAACTCGCATGTCATATTTTCAAAAGGAAGAAACAAAATTTATTTTCATATATTCAGTTGAATTATTCTTTTTTGACAAATTATGAATTGAACTTCATTATTTCATTCGTATGAAAACGACCCCAGGGCAGGATTATAATTTGATTGTTTCGAATAAACTATTGAAAATTGTTTTTCAATGTATAGAAAAGTAATTTTGGCATTTATGTGGAACTGATTTACTTATATTTCAATGTAAATGGTGANCTATTAGGGCTCATCAGGGCGATTATAATGGGGGTAATCGTGCTTAATGCGTCTACTTACCATCGGATGAATTCTCTTGCAGACGGGGTTAGTAATCATGATTTGTAATTTGATATTGTGAACGGTGTGATTCGGTTATCAGGATTAGAAGATGAGTTAACTTTGGAATATTACTTGAATGGCACGGAAAATCATTCATTATCCAAGTTGAACGAATATGCGACTAGAAACTTAAAGTGATTAAAAAAGTTTTGGCTCTGCCGAAGTCTTAAAACCTGATTTGGTCTCCAGCGGGACGAGTACAAATTATATGCTATACTGTTTCATCATTTTCCAAACAGATGCATCATACACTGTCTTCCGACAATCCGAGTCTCTGCATATGATGATTCAAATGACCGGTGACCTGTAAGAAGGCCTGTTACAAATCCAAGTTCATCCCTTCTGTAGTCCAACAACTGTTTGGAATCAAGCTTCGAAGGTTGAGTAAACTCCTTAGAGTGTGCCAATCCTGGAAGATTCTGCCAGAAGTCCATGAATCTTCTCGCCATCCAGGTGTTCAGTATCTGTTTGGCAAAGCCTGAAGCGATGCCAAGTACAGGTTCTAGTCCGATAAAGCTGCTTGCAGCAACCTCCTTTGCAAGGGAGTCAGCAGCCTCATTGCCGTCCAGCCAGTATGGCCAGGAATCCGGACCAGAGACAATCTGTTAAGTCATCCTATCGAAGAGAGTCGTTTCTGGCAAATTGCTATTAAGTCATATGTTGCTTGGTAGGAGCCAAGAGCTTCCAACGCTGCTTGACTGTCCGAGTATATTATTATTGGCATGTGTATTAGGTTGGATTCTTTCAATCTCTCCACACAATTCAGTAGCTTAAATTTCCACTTGGAATACAGTCGTATAGGTTTCTAGGCAGGTTGATGTCTCTCTGCTGGGTCTGCGACTGAAAACATCTGCACCAGAATCGGAAAGTGTTTTTGATCCATCTCTTAACCAACAACTATCTCCTCTTAATATTTTCTCCTCCCGGAGGATCCATTCCTCTCTACTCGGAAACAGTACTTTATAATGAGGTTCTTGACAGTTAGAGGCATAATGTCAGAGGTCATTTCCAGAATGCTTTGACTTCCAATATCAACCAATAGTCTGTTGTACTCTGCATTAAATTGATTTGTGCAATTGGCAATATGCATAAGTCTATATGCAGTTTATCTAGCCTTTCTCTCCAGAAAAATGTGGAGAGGAGTTAGATCTAGAAGGATCTCCATGGCCGCTGACAGTGTGATACTTATGGCACCACTGATGACCAGACTAGACTGCCCCCGTAAGCCAGAGAGTTTTGCCTGGCCCGTTTTCTGTAAAGCCTTCGGCCACCAGGCAACTGCACCATAGGTGATCATTGGTCTGCCAATCATCTCATAATTCCAATGGATTTGTTTGGAACCTAATCCTCAAGTTTCACCACAAATCCTTCGACATGTCCATAGGGACAGTCTAGTTTTGTGTAAAACTTTCTCCAAGTGAGTGTTCCAGGTGAGTGACAGGACAATGCCAAGATATTCAATCTATGTTTCGAATGAAATGGAGGTGGAATATCGTGGCGCTAGATCGTCTCATTTTCTTCTCCTGGTGAAGGAGATTATCACAGTTTTGCTGGCGTTGACAGACTTCTGCTCCCTCCCTGCTCAAAATTGTGAAAACGTACATCGTGCCTCGAAGGAAATTACAAGCTAAACTTCCCTTGCTAAGATGACAAGGTCATCTGCATGAGCTTGCAGATCTACTTTTCTTCTGTCGAGGGCATCAAACAGACTATCCATCAGGAGCGACCACAGAAGGGGAGCCTCTGGTGACCCTGAACCTGATGGCCTCGCCTTGAAGGGTTGTAGTTCTGTTCACCAGAATGGAATCTGTTATGGTTTATTCTTTACCTTTCTTAGCCAGAGATGATCATATAGAGTCAGGTTGTGCATTGTCAAATGCTTCTTCAATATCGAGAAATACAGCTACCGCACTGAAGGGGACAAATGGGTGGAAGTCAATATTCATGAACTGGTTTTTCACATTTTTTCCAACTGAAGAATAATAATTATCTTTATGAAGGAGAGGAGATTTTGCATTGGTCATGTGTACGAATCATATAGAAAATTTAGAGTATTAAGTCATTTTATACCCCATAAAATTCATATGATTGAATTTTTATATTTTTCAAATAGATCTGTATCTTTAAAGTAGGGAGGGTGAGTGTAAGCCCACGCACTTAGGCCACATGTGACCCATTGTACATTCTCCCGAGGAGTTGTCCTCCTAGGTCATCGTCCATCCTGTCCTATCCAGGAAGGTGGACAGGTCGCTGGGAGACATCTCCTTTATATCGGAAGGTGTAGGCCGAGACTCGCCGAACACACACTCTCTTATTGACGATAACTCCGGGCACTCGCACAGGACATGTGTAGCAAACTTTATTATATTGAAGATGTGGTTGATTGTCTGAAAAGTACATTCCTAAAGTTAAGAACAGAATCTACGCACCAATCTATTGACGAATCAATAACCAAATTCAAAAGCAGAGCTTTGAAACAATATCTACCACTGAAACCGATAAAACGTGGTATAAAAATTCGGCAACGTTGTATGCAAAATCAGGCTATGTTTACGATTTCAACATTTATTGTGAAAGAGAAAATGAACCAACTGATGGAACTCTAGGCGAACGGGAAACTTACCTTAACAGTAAAAGGTCCAGAAGTGTCCTTTTGTTTTGACCGATTTTTCACTTCTGTGAATCTGGTTGATACGTTACCATTTCCAGTAGTCGGAACATGTATATCTTCAAGAAAAAATATGCCAAAATTTGAAAAGAAGAAAAAAAAGAGAGGGGAAATAGAAAGCATGGAAAATGGTAATGGAACAATAGGATTTCTTTGGCAGGACACGAAGGAAGTTATAATCCTTAGCAACTGCCATACAGATAAAAGGGTTAAAATTAGCCGAAAGTCAAAAAATGGTTCTTAAATAAATTTGCAATGCCCTGAAGCAATACAACTTCATAACGCTAACACGGGCGGTGTGGATTTGTCAGACCAGTTTACCGGTTTATACGAAGTCGATAGAAAATCCACAAAATGGTGGAAAGAAGTTTTTCACAAGCTTCTTTTGACCTCTATTGCAAACGCTTGGATTATTTGTGAAGAACTGTGTAATAACCCAAAACTTCCATTTCTTAGTTTCCTCATAAATCTTTTCGAATCGCTAATTGCGACAGGCCGTAGAAATGCCAATGTTATCAGAAAACGCGCATACAGTCGGTCGAATATTGTATCGAAAAATCTCATAAATGTTGGTGAACACTTACCTGTCGTTACAAAAACTAGAAAATGGTGTCGCAGATGTTCCAAAAAAAAGAAAGAGAAACGCACGACAACTATTTGTGTTTCTATTGTTATATTTCTTTATGTAGCTCATGTTTTGCATCCTACCATACATAAATTGCATTTGATTTCTATGAAATAGTTTTTTGGGATGTTTTTTTTTCACAATAAAACACTATGAATAAATGTTTATGTGTTTTCTTTACAATACGCCTGGGACATATATGTCCCTCTGTATAATACTGAAGGGATATATATGTCTCAAACCATATTTTGCCTAGATGACCAGCTACTATTTCTTAGTTTGTAAAATTCCGCCAAGAAAGTAGCGTTAATCGATAATTCATTAGAAATAACTAATATTGAAAAAAAAATAATGCCGTATTTTTAAGAACTAAAACCCTTCAGTAGCGAAAGGGTTAGGAGAAAACCGATGTCTGGGTTTTTTTAGCATCGAATTGAACCTGGTTACCTTCACCCCGTTTCGAAATCTTCTCTGGATCCTCATTGAGATATGCGACCTCCTGCAGCCGGTGCCGATATCCTGGAGTCCAAATGAAGTGACGAGAGAAGTGTGCTGTCATTATCATTTTCCTGAATATTTTTTNTTTTTATATAATTTTCAATTGTTTTATGTCAACCTTGTGAAGGCTAATTATTTATAATATGTCAATTGAATCTAATTATATCATTCCATTTATATTATTAATATCATTTGTAATTTGTCAATTGAATATGTAATATGTGAATTTATTTGAATTGAATGTTATTTTTTTTTTCAGTATATTTTCTTGTAATTGGGTATACACCTGTTGGAAATAAAGTGTTATCTATCTATCTAACCTTCAAAAGACACATGAACAAATTTCACAGTTTATGGGATAGAACATTTTGAGTGAGGCAACTTTTGTTGGTTTGAAGAAAATAGGTGAAAATGATTTTCATGTGTTGATAAAAATGTGTGTCGTATGTTGGCAAAAAATACCGTTTGAGCATATTTCGCCCAGTTTGATCATCAGCTGAAACCAAAAAATCATTGGACCTATATTAAAAATTGATAACTCCGTGATTGTGAATAATTCTATAGATCAGCTGAAATTCACATTAATATGCACATGTCGCGATTTACTATTTACTGACCCTAGGTCAACTATGTGATTGATGTATTCAGATTTATCAATTGCAAATTAAGATAATAAGGAATGTGAAATATAATTTTTCCGTTATGCCTTATTGAAAGCTTTGAACAATAAATGAGTATTATTATTATCGTTACCATTGAACCTTTTTCTCATGATACATTCAGAACTGTTTTCCATAAATATTGGAATTATCTTCATTAAAAAACAATCGATTCGCAAAATATCGTAGAATCAGTACTTTCTTGATAAGATAATGTAGGATTATTAAAAAATTATCAGATGTTATCGGCATATGGATTATAAACTGGGTAAATGATGAGTTACGATGTAACTCATACATTTGGAAAATAATTTGTTGAAATAAAATTTACTCAATATATTACAATTCACCATCTACCCAACACGAAAATATTTTTATCATATCGAAAATGGTTTTCCCCTATCAAATGATACCCTGTATGAATCTATATTGAGAGATTGTGATAAAAATTCGAAAAATGTTGATACTATATTAATGAATGTGTTGCTATTTATCTAACCAATTTATATTATAACTGCAATGATTTTAACCGAAAAGTATAAAGTCAAAAACTAACTGATGATTTATGGTGTTTTTGTTCATTAAAATCCACTTGGTTTATGGAATGAAGTGAATATCGACAATGAAATAAAGGTCAATGTCCCTTACTCCAACTTATGACGATTTCTTAGACTAAAATTAATTTGTTTTCTATTTCAATTTCAATTAAAATCTAATGTAGGATATGTTAATATGACCAACAAGGGAAACTTCAAATATATTTACTTACACATTACTAACAATATCTGTGATGTATGTAATGACTTTTGAAGGTTTCAGTCGTTCCATTTTCCAAAATATCAGACTTTCACTGAACACTTAAAGATGAATTCCATAAGATATGAGATAGAGATGACCGATACCTAATGAAAATCCATGACAAAGCATTTAATTAACAATTTATTGTGAGATTTCAGTTCAGAAATCCGCGAGGCGTGTTTCACTTTACATCTTTGTGTTGATGTAGTTTCCGTGAGTGCATTACACACCTTCCCGTCAACCATTGTGAGTAGCAATTTGAAATGTACCTCAATATGTGTGTTATTGAATTCATGTGTCAGTGGCCGCGATTGCTGTATTTGTGCATCTATATATTCTCTTTCCCGTCTGGATAATCCTTGGGTTTCATGTTGGAACTGAAATCTTATTGGTCTACAATACCGTGTAGAGGAACTTGTGTTCTGCCAAACAATAATTTCCTGTTGTTCTGAGGTTTTTTCCGATATCAGTCTTATAGGTACAAGAGAGGAAATGAAAATATTTGCATCTTTGGCATTTAGATCACTGACGAAATTTTGTTTATATTCTGCTTATCCTGATCCATCAAAACCCCACTTACAAATTAAAATCGATTTCTGAAAGGTCTTGGGTATCTTGCTACTCAAAACTGCGTGCTGAGCATCCAGGAGGCGTGATGCGGTATGATTGAGAAGAGCTTGCAGTTGTACTTCGGCAGAAGTCTCTGTTACTATAATGCTGTCCTTATTGGGATAACATTCCTTTTTCGCCGCTTGAATCTTCTTATAGGATGGAAATCTCTCCTTATCTTGCTCTCTTATTATATTATATTGGTGTCTTGTCAGTTGGGCCTCGACATACATAGCCAGAGCCTCTGCTCCTTGAGTTGTCGCTTTTTGGGTACACTATAAGACTTGAAAGCAGTTTTATACTTCTTCCCTCGAGTCGAAGTTCTTTGAGTGATATCATTCACCACACTTACTGTTGCAACTCGACCAGAACATCGCAAACTCATATGAGAGGCGAAAGATAATTCTTCGGCGAGAAGGTTTTTCTTAGGGACTCCGTTTTTGACGTTTCGTTCTCTCTGAAGATGCGCTGAAAGTAATTTGAAGTCTACCTGCTTTCTTAGATGAAATGATCAAATTCGGAAAACTTTTTGAAGTATTCAGCCAGTTTTCGTTTTTCATAACAAATCTGTCATGAATTCAATTAGATCTCTGCCATCTTTTCTTGAAATTCATGGCAAAGAACGAAATTTTTTTATGAAGTGCAGGTAAACCTTGTTTTGGACACTTTGTACGCATATCGACGAAATTTTTCTCAACAATTGGTATATTTGGCACCAGTGTGCATCGGCTACGGAGGTACATCTTCTCCGGCAGCAGGAGGTTGCATATTTTAATGAGGATCTAGAAATGGTTTCGAAATGATAAATGTCTCCGAATCGGATATAATAATGTCAGGTCAGACAATTCCGCTTTCTACTTCGATAAGTTTGTTGGGAGTTAGAATGGACACCAATATGTCTTGGCACAATCATGTCGCTGGAATTGCAAAGGCTGCTTCCCAAAAGCTTGGAATACTGTTCCGAACTAGACGCGAACATCACTTGCAACCTTGATAATCTGGAACATCAAAGAAAGGTTGGAGATTTATCTCTCTTCTATAGATACTTTCACGGGAAGTGTTCAAATGACTTGGCACATTTGATTCCAACCAAGAGTGGAACATATCAGAAATACGTGACGGACTGTGGCTGCTCATCGTTTTGAGGTTCAACTCAGTTCACCTCGAACTTCACTGTTCAAGAACTCTTTCATTTGGAGAACTGCGTTTATGTGGAATAAATTTCCTGAAAACGTTTTTTCAAATGGATTTAATCCACAGCGATTCAAATCCAATGTGAATCGCTACTCAGAGCTCTTAGAGCGCCTTGAGGATGTTCCTGTATAGCTTTTGTTTTGTCCTAAAAAAAGAGTTCAAGGCCGAACATGCCTGAAAAAAGTGCAGTGAAGTGAAATACATGTTTCGGTTTTACTAACTGTTAAATAGAAAACGCACAATAGTGTGTTACCTAAATACACGAATACTATAAGGAAGTATGGTCGGTGCGAGTTTCATAAAATTGTGAATGAAGTTATAAAATTATATATGTATGTGTGAGATATGCTGCTCATTGGGAGGTGATTAATAGCTTCCTGGCTGCACCACTTAACCTCTAAAGAAGGTGTCTCATAATATTTCCTCTTCGTTTTGTGTACTCCTTGGTATTTTTTCAAGGTTACTTATTGGAGAGTACTTTTTAAAGTCTAGCATATACTCGTAGATTCGTTTTTTGAAACTCTTCGCATTGTCTCCTCCTTGAGTCTATTAGATTTCCTCTGGGATTTGTTATAGTTAGTTAGGGACTTCTTAGATAGACCCTATATATCTGATTCCCTTGTACTTTCAATGTAGAATAAGTTTAAATAATGATGCCAACTTGGTTACTGAACTAGTTTTTCTCATAGCGCTACCTCAGTTAGTGAAATGCGCTTCTAAGATAGTATTGCAGTTCTGGTATAGCAGTGTTTAGGTTCTATCATACCTTCCAATTTTATAAAACCAATCAATATAGTTTATTGCATGATTTTTCACTATAAAAGCATAAACTATGCTTGAAGAAGCTATTGTATAGCGAAACACGTGTCGCGGTTTTTGTAAAACCCTTTTATAGTGAAAATTCTTCAATAAACTATATTGATTAGTTTTTTAATATGGATTTTCATCAAGTATCGACCAGTTCTATTCAATTCTTCTAATTTTATTTTAACGTCAATATACCAATATTATCACGACTCTAATACATGAAAAATCCCTCAAAGGAACATGTTTTACATTCACTGTCATTCAACTCAGTATTTCATTTTGATGTTCGTAATTAATAAAATGATTTCCAATATTGAAACAAAATGTTCAATCTAATGTAGTATGTACCAAATCACAAAATTCCAAGGGTGAATTATTTTAATTTTTCAGTTGTATAATAGAATGTAGCTATTTTTATTTGCTTTCATGACAACTTCCAAAATCATGAAATTAGTAAACAACAACAAAAATTTATTGTCGCTTCGGGGCGACTTCATTGATTCCAGTGGCGCATTTGCTTTTTCAGCTGCAGGAAAACCTCGAAAAACCTGCTGCACCACATCATCTGAAGATCTTGATCTGCCAATGTCCTCTCTTTCATGAAACAAAATGTAAGGTGTTTCCAGAGGCTCTATTAAATTCATTACATCGCCTGAACACTTGGTGACACTATCGTCAAACTTAAATCAGTCCGTTTCGTTTTTGACCAAGGCGTAATAAGGACCAGATTCAACGCCAGAACCACAGTGACAAATGACTGCATGAAGATTATAATAGTGGTCTGCTAGATTGAAGTATTCATCTATTTCGAACCTTCGTAAAAGTTTGGTGCTTCCGTCAGAATTGAAGTCATGTTTGAAGATCATCAGAGTTATATTTAGATTACCTGGTGCCTCAGCTATACTTGTTTTCTTATAACAGTCAGTTAGTTTGGCGGTTTAACAATAAGCTTTGCACGGACTGGTTAATAGTCATATTAGGAAACGCTAGTTGAAGTTTCAGAAATTCACATACATTTTTGCCACCTCTTGAACATTTACTACAAAGTAAACAAGAGGGGAGTTTTCCAGCAAAAGATTCACAAACACAAGACGGGGTAGACTATAAGGAATAATTCAATTCAGAGCAGTCAGGAGTATTGATTATGCTATTTTTGTGATCACGAATGCATCTATATTCAATATGCACAGTTCAAAGATTTTCAAAATATTTTTCTTAGCATGACTGGCACAATTGGAACCTCTGATTCTGAATCTGATGAAAACATTTTTCCATAAACGTGTTTCTCTAAACAAGTCAGCATCTTCAAAAGATGACAAATATTTAGTCAACTCCTAAAACTTTCATGTATCTCCTGATGATGGCATATTGGTTATCGTAAGTCGTGTGTATGGCAATAATGTTTCCTTTATATACTTTTTTTACTCCTATCGAATGATTTACAATAATATCTTGTGGCTCATAGATTACTTCGAATTGGTGAAGTCGTATGACTGAGTCATATACTGAGAAAGTTATTCCTGGCCACATTGGATTCTAGAAATAGTCGACCTGTACTGGTCGACTTGTACTGTAGTGGAAACTTCAAGTGTGATAAGTGAAATTGATCTGTGACTTCGTGATCTGTTTCGCTTTCTGAAAGACATTTCACAGATTTTCAATTACTTTATACATATTACTAGTGTTATTTCTATTTTCATTATCAAACTGACTGAAATGCCAGCCAGTAAATTTTTTTCATGTTATTTTACTTGTTTATTTATCCATTTGTTGGTGGTTACAATTTACACACTTCAGAATTGCAGAATATATGATTATACATTGATAAAGATTTTCTTCATTTAAACAATCCCCAATTTTCCTTATCGCCTTGAAAACAGTTTTTGTCGCACAGTTTTTTCTCAGATCCTTGCAATAACTATTCAAAAAATACGGTGCTTATATTGTCTTGTTTTCTGACTTTATACAGTTGCCAAGTATAAGTCTCTATCGTCTTCACGAATAAAGGCAGATTTAGACGTATCCAGTAGCTGGCGACAGTCTCACTGGCCGCCAGCGCTGGCGTAGTAATTGGCTCCATGTAAATACTTTTTCGTGCCAGTTCAGCGATGTCCGACAGCGCTGTCTCGAATAGAGAACCCGTCTATTTTTGCTGCCAGCAGCCCTCACCCGCGTCCCCCCGAACACCTGAGCCAGTGTTACGGAAACGTCTAAACACTTGGTGACAGTCGTTGGCGCACCTCTGTAGAGTGAACAGTGGCTGCGGTGAAAAATGACACGGAAACTAAGTGAAATAGAAACGTTAAAGTTGGTTCAATCCTATAGAGAACACGAATGTTTATGGAATCTGCGTTGTGATGCGTATAAAAACAAAGAAAAGCGCACATCAGCTCTAAAACAAATTAAAGAAGATATGCAGATAGCAGGACTTACTATTGCAGAAGTAAAAACTAAATTCAAGAATATCCGGAGTACGTACTAATTAGAAATCAATAAAATTGAAAAATCAACAAGGTCTGGTGCTGGAGGCAACATTTATGTGCCGAAGGTGAAGTGGTTTGATGCATTTATCAAGAATGCAGCAGTACGACGAACGACTATGGTAAGTAAGATATTATATGGTTTATTACCTCCATTCTCACAAAAAAACTACAGGATATGCATAACCGAAATAAAGAGGTAATTTTAAGGTAATTGCTACAACTGCTACTCTATGTTAACAATATAATAACATGAACATTCATTTCAGTCATTATTCTTTTGCTGTTTTATGAATTTGGTTTCGTTTGTCTATGTTTTCATTTGTTTTGAGGAATTATGCGGTGAGTTATATGAATTATCTCTATAAGAAAAAATCTTCTACCAGCATCATTTTTAATTCCAATTGAATGTAAGCTATTGTTTTGCAATAATGTATCACATTCAAGAAAATGAATATATTTATACCAACATTAATAGTATTGTGGTATTGAAGATCAACTTATGCTTCTCAGTTGCCAAGGAACATTTCCGTTGGTGACGAAAAAAGTCTTGTACTCTTCTCTATGCGCTCTGGCAATAAGTGCTGAATGATTGCTGCCTTGGTTTGCAATACTATGCAAGGACTGAATTTCGTTCCTCCATGAACCTGGCAGAACATGTCTTTGTTCATCTTCCCTATCTACACAAGTTGTAGTGATATAAGATGTTGACTTTTTCCGTAGCCAATTGTGTAGTACACAAGCTGCACACACGATTGAATCTACTGTGTCAACCTTTGTAGGTATTGGCTTTTCAAATTTTCGGAATCTACTAACTAAGATCCCAAAATCATTCTCTATTATACGTCTGGAACGTGATAACCTGTAGTTGAAAACTTTTTGTTCTAAATCGAGATTAGTTCCTGGATATGGCTTCATTAAATATGGCTTAAGTGAAAATGCCGCATCTCCGACAATAACTCCGTTTTCGGGCAATAAGCCATTTTCCAATGATTGGTAAAGTGAACAGTTCTTGAAAATGCCTCCATTAGATGCACTGCCAGTTGCACCAACATTGATGTCTGAAAAGCAGTAATGGTGATCTGCAATAGCTAAAAACACGATACTGTTTGTTTTTTTATAATTGAAAAATTGACTGCCAGCATTCGGAGGAGCTTTGATCAACACATGCTTTCCATCTATCGCTCCATAACATGTGGAAACATTCCATTTTGTTCTAAACCCACATTCCATAATTTTCCCTTCCTCTTCTGTAGAGGGAATCTGAAAAAAAATGTCGTAATTAGTAATTACATTACTTTTCTGTCATTTTTTTCTTCTGTTTCAGGACAATATACAAAAGAATAATAATGATAGTGACTTTTCCAACAATCAGGTTCGTTTGCCAGATGCACTGCGCCCAGAAAACGAGTCTCAGGTTGCTCAGCCAGGTACACCATACACCATGTACGGAAAATGAGTCTCCGGTTGCTCCGCAATGTACGACGCGCTCAGCATATGGGTCACCTGCAGAAAAACTGACACCGCCCATGAGATCTGAGCGCAGCAAATTATCTCAAATGGCTTCAATGATTAATGATTTAAAACATATAAACGATGACAATATACCGATAACCGAAGAAACTGAATATGATATCTTTGGAAAGAGTGTTTCATCACAACTGAAAAAGCTGTCAGAGGAACAGGCCATTATCGTCCAGGAAAAGATACAGAGCAAATTAACGCAATGCAGACTTGCTCATTTGAGAGCCAATACGTTCAATACAGCAGCTACCCAAAATCCTCAACGTTCCCTATCGATGCACCAATTACAAAATACTCAGTTCTCCCAATGGATTTCAACACAATCTAATACAACTGACCAATATTGCTAATCAAGCTTCCAGCCAACTCTAACTTGTCCACCGCCAGAAGTTAGTCCACCTAACACTTCAACTTCGTCTACTTTTAGTTTCCACCACGACGAGAACAGTCAGTTTGCACAGTCTCCTCAAGGTAGCTCCGATGACCACACAACATCTGTTGATATAATACAACTTGCTTTCAATACTGCAACTTGAAATGAAATAAAAACTCACCTTAATAAATCGTTTCAATGCTGCATAAATTGCTCGACAAACTTCGGGTATAAATTGTGACATAGAGGGTTTGGAAACACGGTACATATGACTCAGGCTTCGGTAAGACATACCAGTAGCTAGGTATGACAACATTACTTCTAGTTTTATTTTTGCCGGTAATGCCTCTCTCATCACAGTATCTTGATGTTGAATCGAGCTTTCTATGCTTTCTATCAGTGATAGCAACTCGTCGAAATTTTCTGACAACGCCAACCTGTACTCAGAGGGATCTTCTACTCTTAGTTAATATAGCAAAGTCGAACCTCCCGTTATAGTTCTATGGCAGATCCAGTTTCTTAACCATATTCTTTTTTTCTTTAATATTTCTTCCTCCAACATATCAGTAAGCTCCTGTAATAATAGGGCGGACATTTTCTCAACACATTTTCTTTTAAACCGTCGACTTTGCTCAACATTCATTTTTGTAACGCACCTGTTCACAGGCAAACATTCACGAAACACTGGACTCATGTAAACGACCTGGTTCAGCGCTAGCCGTGTCATAGCTGGCGTGACAGTGAAACTGTCGCCAGCTACTGGATACGTCTAAATCTACCTTAACCGACAAAACTTTATTCAATGTTGGTATTTCGTTTTTTTATGTAAAAAGAGTATACTGTTCTCCTGATAGAATTTTTGACTTCTTTGTCAATAACTAAACACTTTCTGCCAGCGGATACTTTTGGCTCTAAAAAGCTGTTGTTTTCCTTGAAAAATCCAAACTTGTACGAGCGTTGTGTGAACCGTGAATCACCAGTTCACACAGTCGTCGATTGAATGAGTGGAACAAACCACTCATTCCACCGCATTTGGTTACCGTCCCGCCAACCAATCCAGCTACCTGAAACAGAAGAGAAAGCTGAACAATATGTTTTTTTTTTCTCAATGCAGGTGTTGTAACAGATTTACATGAATACCGTTCCTTTACCTATCTATACATAAGAGGGTCACTTTCATTTTCAATCATACGCACAAATCGGTTTGAAATTCTCTCGAAAAAGTTTCGCTAATTTCAAGATAAGTTCAGAATGAAAGTTTTGTCACCGTTTTATATACCCTTATTGGACAAACAAAAGACGATAACATGAAGATGCCTGCTGTGGAATCGACAGAAAACTCAATCCGTCTGTATTCTTGATGAAAAAGGTTCTCAAATACGATACAAATCGAAACAAATCTTCAATATGGACCAATGAACGAGATTCGTCTTTTATCTTTTGCTGAACCACGAATGCATTGGTTTTTTTTGAGGACAAAACACAAGCACTACAGGAAAATCCTTAAGGCGCTCTCAGAACAGTACCTGTGCGAATTTAGCGATTCACATTGGATTTGAATCGCTGGAGATTAAATCCATTTGGTAAAACGTTCTCAGGAAGTTTATTCCACATAAACACAACTCTCCAAATGAAAGAGTTCTTAAACAGTGAAGCTCGAGGTGTACTAAGTTGAACCTCAAAAGGATGAGTAGCCATAGTCCGTCACGTCTTTCTGATATGTACCGCTCTTGGTGGAATCAAATGTGGCAAGTAACTCAAACACTTCTCTTGAAAGTATCTGTAGAAGAGAGACAAATCTCCAACCGACAAATCTCTAACCTTTCTTTGATGTTCCAGATTATCAAGGTTGCAAGTGATGTTCGCGTCTCCAATCAGGCGGATGGTTCTTTTCTGGATGGAATCCAACAACTTCAGGGCATGCTTTTAGGGCGAAGTGCCACTGCCTAAATGGATTTAGGTAGTATGGAAAAATAAAACGCATTCAGTTTCAGAACTCAAAACGGGTTTTAAACAAAAATAGGCATTACTGAAAGTATGTGAAACTATGAAATCACTGGTATTTACATAAATCACAAATAAACTCAGTGTCCTCCTCTTCGGCTCCTGTGCAGGCTTCGTGAGCATATTTGAGGCACCCAGAACATCTAATCCAACCTTCGTTGTCCTTGGATTTCGAGTAACAATCACCACAGAATAAAAAATCGACGTCGCTGACGCTGCCTTTATCATTATCATTATAGAGATCGTCATTCTTTTTCTTAAACAATGCGCGTTTTCCTTTATTTTCAATTTTAGCCACCCTTTTCTTAGGAGCCTACTGTTTCTTTTAGATTTCTTTTTTTGCTTCTAGTCTACGTTGTTTCGCATTCTCTTTATCTTTTTTTCTTTCCTAATTGCCATAAGAGTGGCCTTATATGGACTGGATGTTAGAACTGTTGCTGTTACTTTCTTCCGCTTAGTTTCTCTTTTGATAATCCTATTGATCTTGGGTACAGGAACAATTTCACGTGGAATTACAGCAAATGAAGTGAACATCTTGTTTGGTGGACTGTTCAAATTTGAAGTTGCTTCTAGGGAACCAGCTGATGAAGTGCTGGGAATAGACGGATCAAATATGGCAGAAGGAAGCCCACTGCTAGACCTGATTGGATGATCAACAGAAGGTAGGTATACCATTATGAAGGCGGTATTTGGGTTTTCAGAACCACCAATGAGTTCTGTTGAGCTACTGTTGTTGACAGTCTGAGATGAAGATGTACAAACTTGTATGATGGTGTTCTCTTTTACTGGCGCAGGGTCTTCTTGTAGAGTTATTTCTGTTGTTTCAGCAGCTGCCTAATCCAGTTCTGTAAATACATTTCTGTCGATTGGGACGATTCCACATTTTCTAAAGCCTTTCATGGCGATAACTGGTGTAGCTGCCTTCAAAAATGCTTCACCAAGTAGCCGGGAAACCTGGAATTGAGTCACTGTCCGTCCTGAATTATTTCTTAAGAACTTTTCAATGCTTTGTACAAAATACGTTTTGAAAGGTGCCATAAACGCAACATCGAGTGGCTGTATTTTATGACTGCAGTGGGGGGGAATGCAGAAAACAGTGACATGATTATCTCTGGCTTTTTCGATGAAGTCTCAGTTGTTCCTGTGAGTTGCATGACCGTCTAGTACCAGAAGAATCGGGTCGTCTTTTGTTGGCTTTGAAAATTTTAAGAAGTGGTCAAACCATGAGGTGAATATTTCCATTTGCATCCAACCAGTAGAATGACATGCAGAAGCTGATCCAGGAGGTGCACCATCTTGCAGTTCAACTTTCATTCTACGCCTTGGTAAAACCACAAAGGGTGATATAAATGTCCCCCCAGCCGAAACACAGACTACAAAATTCGAAAGAGTGCTTCGTTCAGCAGATGTAAAAGAGCCGACTTGTCGCCGACCTTTTAGAGCAAAGACCTTGGACGACTTGAACTGGACTGTTTAGAGTCCAGTCTCATCAACATTGTACACCCTATGAGGTGGGAATACGTGATCTTTCTGAATGCCTTCCAAAATGTCAAAAAACATTGATACATTAGTTTTGTTAAACGCTTGAGCTCGTGCAGATGAAGTCGCCTCAGGCTTCCGTAATGCAATCATAGGTTGGGTTTTCTAAATCCCTGTACCCAATCTTTCCCAGCAGTTTTTTTTTCATGACTAAAGTTATGAGGTATGCAATTTTTAACAGCGAGTTTGTAGGCAAGAGCCTGTAGATCAGCGACTGTTACACCAAAAAAACGGACTTCCATGTCCAAAAGATGGTTAACTATTTCTTTTTCCTGCCCCTCAGTAAATATGGGCCAAAAGTGACCTTTTTCCTGCCCCTCAGTGAATATGGGCCAAAAGTGACCAAGAACCTTTTTTGTGTTTACTGCTTGATGAACATTTTTGTCGAGTGCGCGCCGTTTTAAAGTATTTCGAGGTACCTGGAACCTTTTAGCTGCGGTTTGCCAAGGCAACCCGTCCTTCTTCACTGCATCAATGGCCTTTTGCATAGCTTCAGAGTTCCAGGACTGATGAGCGGTTTTCCTTTAATACTTGGACACCATACTGTTCTTCTTCTGTAAAAAAAAAAACACGGAATTAGAATAACTGAAGTTTGCCGTAATCTTGCTCTTGATATTATAGGCGTACTTATTTTTTTTTTGTGATAAATGCAGTTTCAAAAATCAAGTTTTATGCAAAATACATTGCGAGCAAAGTGGACACATTCTCGGGCAAAGTGGCCACGGCTGTGGCCACTTTACCCTCTAGCACGCCAATTTCTAAATACAATATTTTACGTACAACTCGTTGTAGTATCTACTGTTGAGACATATGAATTCAAAGCTAGAAACATGTTGTTTTGCACGATTGATGTACAATTACTTCACCTAGGCCTACAATGAAATAAAGCGAAACATGTGATGCACTCACCTAACATCAGAGGGTCGAAAAAGTGGAAAATTTGCGATATCTCGGTGATAATGGGTCTGAGCGGCACCAAATTACAACACAATAACAACGGCTGCCGGGTGAGTAGTTGTGACTATTGCCGCGAGGCTACAGCACTATACAGGGAAGAAAACTTCAAGTGGCAACTTTACCCGCAGTGGCCACTATGCCCACCCTTCCCCTACATGATTGTGACAGATTGATGTCCATTTTAACCCCCAACAAACTTATCGAACTAGAAAGCGAAATTATCTGATTTGACATTATTATATCCGATTCGGAGACATTTATTATTTTGGAGAAAACCGTTGCCTGAGTTTTTGTAGCATTGAATTGAACCTGGTTATTTTCAACCCAATTCGAAATCACTTCTAGATCCTTATTGAGATACACAACCTCCTGCTGCCGGTAAAGATGTGCCGGTGAAGAAGGCACATAAAAAGAGAGTTGGAGACAATATGGATCTCTGGGGAACACCAGCGTTGATGGTGAAAGTACTCGAGAGATATCCATCGACGGCCACTTGCAGGGAACGTTTTTTCAGAAAGCTGAAGAGCCATACACAAAAATGATCGGACATGCCATAGCATCGAAATTTGGCCAGCAAACCCTCATGCCACACACGGTCGAAGACCTTAGAAATATCAATCTCCACAGATCTTGATTCTCCATGCCTTATTCCAAATATGGGTGACATACGATAGAAGGTCGCCTGTTCCTTATTTCCGAAAGCCATATGTTGAAGCCTTCCAAATATTTGCGGATATGGTGGCTTACCACTCTCTCCATGATTTTTGATATCACTGATAGCAAAACGACTGGTCTATAGTTATTTGGAAGATTTTTCTTGTCCTTTTTGAGAATATGCAGAACACGAGCAATCTTCCAACAATTAGGAAAAACCCATTTCTTGTAAGACAGGTTGAAAAGTCTGCAAAATACTGGTGCGAGTTTTGCGCACTTTTTAAGTACGATAACGGGCACTTCATCAGGGCCAAACGCCTTGTTGATATTGAGCTGTTTCAAAATTCGCCTAACTAGACGCTCTCAAAAAGTATTTTCCGGTATTGTGGATTCTAGTGTGGGAATAGTGGGTGGTGCCTTTCCCAGAAAATCGACTGTAGAGTGGGACGCAAATTGTTCAGCTAGTAGATTCGCATTATCTATGGCTGTTGTTGCAATTGAACTATCCGCTTGTATAAATGGTGGAATTGTGAATTTTGTAAAGTCATGATTGACAGCTTCAACTACCGACCAGAAGGATCTAGGCTGCAAGGCAAACAGTTTGAACCTAATTCTCTAATTGTGAAGTTCTTTCATTTATCATAAGTTTGCAGCTGTTGCGAGCATTAACAAACCTAGTTCGATTTTCGGCACTGGGATTTATGCGCAACTGCTGGTAGGCGAGATTTTTGGAGGCGACACCTTGCTCACAATTTTTGTTGAACCCAAGTTTGCCGTTAGTAGGTCGTTTTATTGAAAAAGGAATATATGCATATATGTCGGTTTCATGTTTCCTTATAGAAAAAGGCGAAAACATCTACCTTTACGAAGACGGTAGAATCGGCGGAGGACTTCTCGAATATCATAAGTAAAACAGGCTCCCACCGAACGTTATTCGTCATCTTGTCTTTCTTTGCAGCATGCACTGCAAGGCTACCAGTGGAAATCATAGCCCAAAAAAATCGTGATCTTTCGTGATTATCTTTGTTTCGGGCTTTGGTTTAAACTTCTTGTCTTGCATTGAAAACTGCAGATGAATGTAATTTTCGTATGGCGATCCACGGCGAAGATTGACTTCGCAACGGACGTTCTTTGATAGCATCCATCATCATTAATATTCATATGAAAATATGTTATCGTCCCTTCTTACTCAGACTTGTCCTTCAAGATCACTTGAATCAAACTATTCATACGTGGTTCAGCTCAGCAGCACTGCGCAACAGCACCTACGAATACTATTTCAATTAAGACATTCTTGCGATGAATGTTTTCAAAAAATATATGGAGTGTTTTGTATATAAAGTTCCACAACTACAATAACTTTTAAAAAATCGCATCTGATTGAAAATGACCTTCTCTATCACCTCCTTTCATTCCCACTCTCACTTTTGGTATACCCTGTGTAATAATGAATATCCATCAACACTTTCATGACATTTATGTATTACTTCGATAGGCAATCCGATTGCCCCAACACTCCACCCCCACCGCCCTGACAATTCGCCGACACCATAGTAGTTCTTTGTGCGATTTCGATTCGAATTCGTCCTGTGTCCTGGTGAAATGCAGTCAACAAGAAAGCAGGTATCCAGTGCTTGTGCGCGAACCCTTAGGATCGGTAAATCGCTATCAGATATGCAGCATGCCACCGATGGCTTCAGTCACTTGTTTTGCCGCCCCCGAAGCCTGGATCGCTGATAAAATCACGGTATTCAGTAACGCGACGAGGCAGAGTGTGCGAAGATAAGGTGAGTGTTTTTTCAAGTTTTTCCATATTGTTGATTCATTGGTGGATCAATGGCTACGAAACAAGGCTGATTTCTCATGTATGGCGTTAAAAAAATGCTGAGATCGGTCTATTTCGAATTTGAGAGGAGAATCTTTCAAGCATATTGTCATCTTTATTATCTCCAATCCTCAGCGGTGGTTCATAAAATGGTGAACAATGGGCTAATTAGAATAGGACCTCTGTCAGTGTTTGTGATTCTCATGCCTCTCGCGCCTTCTGTTGATCAATACTTTCGAAAACATCCAAATTTCTAGCTTTTTCTGGTTTTCGAATTCGAATTTGCGTCGCGTGTTCTTTCAAACGTGCTTGGATAGTTTGTTTATTCTGACCAACATATTTTCTATTGAAGTCTTCACATGTCATTTCATAAATTATAGCCTTCCCAGTTTCCATCTCTCATCTTCTGGGTTACATTATTCGTGTTACAGTGAACAAATAGTGAAGGTAAACATTTTTTTTTCGAAAATTCAGTTCGACCCACTGGTGTATCCCGATTCATACGTCCAATGAGAATGGGGTAACTTCAAAAATAAGATGGTGGATACTGAGTTGTTTGGGATTTATGAGAAAGATGAAAGGACTGCGGCAAAAAGTACGTTGGTCTTACTGAACAAGTTGTGGAACACAAGATTTTAGAAAAATCATCGCTTAGACCCCTCATTTTTTATTTTGGCAATCTTTCGCATCATTAGCGATGTGCATCCAACCATTGAATCGGAAATTGGATTGGGGGTCAGGCAATACATTTACTCGTGACCTAGTGCAATAGTTAAAATTTGTGATCAGACATAAAGCTCCCAAAAATATGAGCAATGGCTCATTGGATTCAGAATGAGATGTAGGAAATGTATTTCAGTGTATTTCACACAAAAGTTTGCAATCGTATTTCAAAAATAAAAATGAAATATTCTGAAAGAAGAGAAAACTATGCTGAAAGAAATTATTTTTATAGTAATTAATGTCAATATAAAAATTCAAATGAATTNAAATAACATAATTATCTGAAAGTCTTTTCATTTCATGAAATATTAATATAGAGGGTATCTTTTAATTAGCTGATAATATTTTGGGCAAAGATAGTTCCAAATAAATTTAGTTATCAAAAAATACGTTTGCGACCATTACTTCCTTGGGAAAAGTTGTTCATACTGATGGATACTATAGGTAATTCTCCAAAATATGATCAGCTAATTATTACCTCTATACATAGGTATAGAGATGAATACGTGATGTAGATTATATTATAGATGGATTGATGGATATGTATAGATAGGTAAGTACATATCTTAATGTCAAAAACAATTTTTCAGCGGCACTTAAAATTCTATTTGCATTAAGTTTTTTCTCCAATTCTGGTTGAATATTTATAAGAATATAATCGAAGGTTTCAATACTCACCCTGGTATACTCAAAAAAAATTTCTGGATATAATCTGTATATCTCGTACTTCTTGTGGAATTCTCCATCTACACCCCAATTCTTATTCAAATCATGTACTCCACAATCTCTTACAAATATTAGGTCTTAAACCAAATAACTATTACTTTCCAAGCAATATCGAGGTAAATTCGATAAAGACATTTCGCTGTCGGATTATTGGTCGCGGCGGCGAACGTGACTGCCCGTGGCATGCAAACGGTGCCGCGCGAATGGTCGCCTCGTCTCTCGCTTCGACATTCGCACCCCGATCCACGTGGCCAGGTCGTTTTAGAGAGGTGTCCCGCTTTCAAGTGGGTCATACTGTCTATAGCTATTCCTGTAATTTCAATTACTTTCAGAAAAAATTAAATGATGTTCGGATTATTTTTACCAAATTCTCAGCTCAATGAACAATTGAATCGATTATGAACATTTTTTGTTATCCTGTTGATAATGAGACAATAATGATAAAAAAATTATTTTCTAACTGATTATTAAAACAACGGGACGAAAAACAGTTATAATAGTCCGGTCAATGTAGACATTCGAGGCTACCTAAATTCCCACCAAGCTGAAAATCAGTAAGATTGTTTAAAATATGATTGAAAATAAAATTTGAAAGTTCCCTATCTTTCCCCTGAATGGAAAAACTTTTATTTAAAGTCAAAGGTAAAAAAAAATGAGTTTTTCGTGATTTTTAGCAAAACGGTAAGTTTCATCATAAAAATATTCCAGACAAAAATTGTAGATCATAAAATTATCTACAAAAAATGTATCAATACTTTTTTCCTACGAGCCACCGTTTTTGAGATATATCAAAACGATTCAAAAAGTTGTAAAAGTTGTAAAAGTTGTAATCGTCATAATATGTACACGTTTCCACACGTTTTTTTAACGTAGTTTCCTCAGTAGGCCTATTCCACGGGTCAGTTGTGATCCTGTTCAATTTGAAACAATTGCAAAATAATGGATACTAGCAGAGATTAATAAGATAAAAGCAATTTGAGTAAACAAAAAGTAGTGAAATTTAATCGTCCAAGTCGTAAATTTCAAATTCTTCTTCTTGTTCTTCTCCTTGATCTTTTTGTTCTTGTTCGTCTTCTTCGTCTTCTTCTTGTTCTTCTTCATCTTCATCCTGAGTACATGTAAACTGCGTTAATAGCGATGTATCGCATGTCGCCTCGTCGGAATCAAACGGATCCTCCACTGTTGGTTGGTGGTAAATTGTGTTCAGCAGTTTTTCCGGCGCAGGTGGAGGTTTGGACTGGGAGTTTGGACAGGTTTTAATGAATTGTTGACTAACTTCCTACCCCAGGCTGTAAGGTCAAGCTGATAACCAAGCCACACTTGAACTTGGTAATATACCCGAAAAAGATGTTGATGAGCAGCAACTGAGGTTGGAGGAAGACAAGGTAATTTTAATTTGACCGGACTTATAAGGAACTTGGTGTTTTTTCCCATCATGTTTTTTTGGACTGCCATTCCTCAAACTATTTTTCCAAATGTAATATTTACTTTCAAAATAACACCATGTCAGAATTATGCTGCGAGGGAGTGAACAGATGTTACATGAACTTTTACATTACATATATATTCTATTTAGTCAAAGATATTCTTTTATCTTTTATACTGGAACGGTATAATTTGATTGCAACCATTGCCAAGGTTTAACATGCTAAGTTCAGATACAGCCTCATTACAAGGTAGAAGTATGAGATTGTTTCGATCAGTATTTATGTTATTAGGCGTTGCACATGCAAAAGATACACAGCCTGGACACACGAGGCGGTTTATGCCGAATCAGCCACAGAGTCGGCGCCGCTTTGATCGAAACACACCATGACGTAAAATCGCTTCTATACATTTATCTGAAGACTGAATAATATATTTTATTATTGCCACTTTAGAGTTCAGTTGGAATACATATTCGATGAAAATAGTCAACATATCGCAGATAACGTGAAGTAAAGATATCAATGTTTGGACTAATTTCACTCTCCAAATTATATCTACCAAGATAATACTACAAGGAGCGAACCGCCTAGAAACTGTACAATATAAACAAATTGTAAAAACGAATAATCACATGGCTCTGACGAGCTAACGCCGTGGTTTTCCAGGCGGCCTATACTCGACAAAGGCGACTTTTATAAACTAAAGTTAAGAATTTTTGGGAAAGAAAGTTTTTGGCTTTCTACTACTCCATCTTGATACAAAATAATGTGTGAATCTTCCAAAGAAAGGAAAGAAATGATCAATTTTAAAATAAGTACTCTATACATGGATGTGTAGATCATGCAAAAAAGTAACTTTCAGACAGAAACTGGAAGAAAAAGCCCTCCTGAAACAGCTACTTTCATATAAACATAGAATTACATGAAAGAAAAAAATCTTTCGAAACAAATATTTTCATATCAACACTGAATTATACAAAAGACACTTTTCTCTACTCAGTTTGTATTCCAAACATTCGTTATGGAATAGAATCAGATATCATTCACAGGAGTTCTACATTAAATGATTGGTAACAAATTGCACTTATATGGAACACTGATGTCATCCTCACTGGTAGACATCGATGTTTCGCCGTAAGACACTTGCCTTAGGGATCTTCAGTACCAATCTGGATAACATTATAGAAAATACACTTCAATTCAACTAAGTTAAGAAGTTAGAGCAATCTTGCGTATCTTTCATTTGTATTGGTTATAATTATAAGAGGTGTGTACCTGGCCAAGTTAAAAAAATATCAACCTCTGGCAGATTACAGACATTTTTTTAAACTATTTTCTCTCATAATTTCTATTTACTTTCTGAAAATTTCATTGTTGAAAATTAACTTCTAGGCTACAAAATTGAACAGTATCTTATCCAGCATGGCCAGGTAAAGAGACTACCTCCACCGTATAGAAGTGAACACTGTACTTCTATACGGTGCTACCTCTAAGAGTGGGATGATTCTGGGGAGAGGTCTGAGAATTTTCACAACCAGCGTGTTTCCTGACAGAGTACGCATTAGAACAGAGGTGTCGAACTCAATTTTGCAGAGGGCCATATATTAAATTTAGAATGTATAGGCGGGCCAGATTCAAATAAAAAAAATGTTAAAAACCATATCAAAGTTATAAAATGGGTGATTGTTTTAAGCTGAAGGATTCAGATACCTGACTTCTCTTGTTTTTGACTAGCTTATTGATGGTAATAATAATAATACAGGCTCATACAAGCTAATAAGCCTGATGTAGTCCTTCTCGATCACCAGAGCAAAACGATATTTGTCGTGAAGTTTTCAGCTCCTGGCGAGACGAATATCGTCAGAAAAGAGGAGGAAAAACGGATTAAATATCAAGATTTCCTCTTCGAACTCTGCAGACTCTATCCAGATCATTCTGTCAAGATGGTTGTTCTGATTATTGGAGTCCTTGGTGGAATGATGTCCTCTCTACTCTCGAATCTTAAAATCATACCGGCTTGCCGCACTAAGGCAGAAATCTTAGCCGCACAGATGCAGAAGGCTGTCATTCTTGGCTCACTGCGCTTGCTCAGGGCACATGATTCTCGGACCCAATGATCACTTACCCCACGGTGTGGGGAGTGGTCATTGGTTGATAACGCTGGCTCGCCCTCCCGAATATAATGGTGCTTCGGGGATAGGGCCTGACCAGCGCACACTACGGTGGAAAAAAAATGAGCTTTATTGTCAAAAGAATTAATCTTATTGACAAAGCGTGTGTGAATAAGATGAAAATGTATACAAGCAGGCCCGCCACTAGCTGCTTGATCACCCGCGTGCAGTACCGATTATGCCGCCCTACGACTACATATGCTGAATTAGCACATTATATTATTAATAGGTCTACCAGTTATATTTATTTCATACCAGAATCAAATTATATCAATATTTTCAGGTGATGTTTATCATTGACATAATTTGATTTTGGTATAGTTATTATGCAGTTGAGTTGTTTAAGGTAGGCTTGTGTATAGTAGTAGTGTAGATGGTAAGCATTTTTGTGGTTGATCTCGTTTCTGGTAGAATTAGTTGTAAATGGTAGTGATTCTTATGGTATAATTTTCACGTGGAAGTTTCAAACTGGTAGAGTTATAACGCAACAGACTTTTGACTCGGTAGATTTTCTAATTGTTACATTAATGTTGATAGAAATATAAGTAGTATACTTGCAATTCATAGAAGGGTCTAGGGGTATATCTGATTATGGAAGAGTTGTCATAGGGGTAAATATATACCTGGTTGATTTATCAATATGCCCCCTCTGCCTCATTAGTTCCAGAGATTCGGCCACTCGAAACTTGTTCAGATTTTTACTTTCAATTATACAACCACTACCAGGAAAATTTTCATCTCTTGTGAAGAATTCAAGATATTTTGTCGAATTAGAATTAGAGGCAATCGAAGTCACGGAGCAAGAGCAATTAATCAGTTTCGACGTGGAAAGCCTTTACACAAACGTTCCGGTGACCACAGAGGAAGCTATCCGAAGACGAGGACCTGGAAGAACCTGAACGAACTAACCTACAGAAGTAATCATAGAATTACTAGGGAGCTGTGTATTCTGCTATTTCCAAATGGAGGACGAATTCTTTACACAAGTTGAGGATCTGCTAATGGGATCGTCACTTTCATCAGTTATAGCCATTTGATTTGAATGTCTGTGATTTGTTTGTCATGTGATTTGAAACTCTGGCCATTAAAGAACCCCTAGTCTGGTTAAGATACGTTGACAACACCTTCATGGTATGGCATCATGGTAATACAGAACTGGACTCCTTTCTGAAGCACATCAACAGCGTAAAACCTTCCATCACCTTTACAATGGAGAAAGAAGTCCACAATGAATTGTCATTCTTAGACGTATTGGTGAAGAAAACGGATACTAAGTGGGAAATATCCACTCACACGGAACACTAGCTGAATCACGAATCCAACCACTATCAAACTACCAAAAGAGGAATCATCAAGATTCTAGTGAATCGTGCTTTTGGGCTCTGTAATACGAAGGAAGGTCTCGAGAACGAACTAGGCATCATCAAAAAAAGATCTTCAACAGAATAGTTTCTCCAAAGTGATGGTGGAACAGGTTTTGGCTAGAAGATAGTCAAACGACGTTTGGTATTGCATCTTAGTTTTAACGGATGCCAATAGATGGCAATGTTAAAGCTACAACCATATATAAGTCTATATAATTTAAAACCTATGAAAATATTTATACCTACATATACACATGCATATACATATGAAGATATGCTAAAAACAGATGTTTACCGCAATAATGAAAATGCCCACATGTGTAAAATGTGGTGATAAGACATAGAAATATGAAAATCAATAGGAAAATTACACAAAACAAAATGGTGTGAGTTATTGCAGATGCTGTTTGACACTAACATTAACTTAGGGAACGATGTATTTCAGAGTAAGTGTTAGAGGAAGTTATCATTATAAAATTCGTCCAAATCATAATAGGGTCTACGGAAGCGTAGAAGGGACACATCAAAAAGGTACTGATTAATATCAATGCATAATTTTCAATCTAAAATTTATTCAAATAACATAATTAATTCACTTCTCAGGTTAATGTATAAATCAATTGTGGCATAAGGATCTAGGGACCTTGTGTAATTATTTTTTTCATAAAAATTGAACATAATTTCCAAAAATCTTCATCACAGGCTGTCCAGGGATATGTACACTCCGATGAAAAATGTTTAAAAGCGAATGATGGAATCTTGACGAGGTGTTCTGTATCTCCATAAAGGGAAGGCATCGCATACAATATACTTGGTCTCCCTGGTGGAGCAATAGCATTTCTTGTTTTCCGTATTCTATGAATACTCAATTCAAAACATACTTGATCAAGATCACTCTGAAATAAAAATTATAATTAGAATTTCATTAATAACAACTCATCTCTTACTTGTACTAATGGTATGAAACGAAATTGAACTAGAGACTTGTCCGAAAATGATGCATCAAATAAATTGTCTTCTATTAAGGTTTGAAATAAATTCATCCAGTATTGTGCATTTACGTAATATAGACCACCAAGATTCTATCCTTTGATTGTGCATGCTTTTTCTATACAAAAAAACATGGTTGATTTGTTGATTCAATAAATACTTCATGAAAGGCTTTTTGTATCCTCTCCATTACTTCATTTTTAGTGCCCATATCGGTTCGTAAAGTTCTGGGACATCCTCCTTTTAAGAAATATCCTCCAATTACCTCCAAAATTACAAATTTTTTCAAGTGTGAAGATGAGAAATAATAAATAGTGTGGTAAAATTTAATGAAATTTCATTGACACGAGCATCTTCAAAAATGTATATTTAACTGAAATATTCGTTCTTGTTTCAACATCAGTTCGAAATGATTATTGTTGAAATTATTGATTGATTTAGAGTTAATGATTTTTTCTAACCTTAGGGTCGCTTGAGGTTGATCCCACTTTCAACCACATATTTCCATTGAAATTTCAATCACACAACAATTTCACGAACCTCCTGTTAACATCACCTCGTAGTAAATTATAAGTGTTCCTTGAGTGCAAGGAACCATATTTCTACTTTTGAGTCAAAATTATGACTTTCAAGTCGAAATTACGAGATGAAAGTCGAAATTACTAGATAAAAGTCGAAATTACGAGATTAAAGTCGAAATTACGAGATAAAAGTCGAAATTACGAAATAAAAGTCGAAACTACGAAGTAAAAGTCGAAATTACGAAATAAAAGTCGAAACTACGAAGTAAAAGTCGAAATTATGGTGGATCAACCAAACAAATAATCTTTGGCCCTTCTACGCTTACGTAAGGGTCAATTAGAAAGTACCGGGTATCATATTCATTGTAATTATTTTAAGAATTGATTGAAAATGTCCATTCGTAAGTCTTGTGCGATGTTTGTTCTTGTTTATTTTCATGACGGAAAACATCTTCTCACATAAATAGGTACTACCAAACATGCACAGAATGCGTGCTACATGCTTTTTTAGTTCCTTGTAGTTATCCAAACTCTTGAAATTTTGTGTTTAAAATATAAGAGCGTTAACCTCTTCAATTTTGTCTTTTAAAATACTGTCCGATTGAAGATCCATCAATTCCATTTGTAAATGAACTGGTGCCTGTGAAGCTTCAAAATTGAAAAGATTGTTGAAAATTGGGAATTCCATTTCAATCATTTTGTGAAAGTCTTCAAAACAATTGTTGAATTCCGTGATAATATTTTGTGGAAGTTGAGAAAATTTATCGAATTTTTTTTGGTTTACTGTGCCAAATGATTTTAAATGAGGGTAATGATCCAAAGTTTGATTTTTTACCGTATCATAGTGTATCTTTAAGATAAACTTCTTACAAACAGCAACTGTTTGATTGCAAATCAAACACAGTGGTTAACTTTTCCATTCTATAAAAAAATTTGCAATATCCCATTTAGACTGGAAAACTATGCTGCACTCACTATCAACTTTACGTTTTTGTGACATTATGCCACAATCGTAACAATTATAGAACTCGACACAACAATTATGGATATCGCAGGCGGACGACACAAACAAATGCACACTATATTCACAATCATAAGACTTCACTATCACTACTTCGCAGTACAACTAGAATCCTTCTCCAACAGTATCGCTTCGATTACTCGACTCAACAGACTCACGTCTCGCCGACGCACTCCTTTTATATCGATAAGGAAGGTTCTAGTATAGATTCAAAACGCGTGGAAGAGTCTATTGTTCTCAAAAAAATATTAGAACATTTCCACTTGGTGCTAAGAGATGGCGTTACTGTCTATGATTGAGTTGTTTACTAGAGCTGAATAGATACCTAACTAACATTTTCCCGTACTGATACGGCGATCGAAATCAAAACGATCGTCATTTGAGTGGACTGATTGTAATAAATCGACTTCAAAGTTTGTATAAAGACGCAAACGTTGGCTGGCAATGTTACGGTATCAGTATTTCGAAATGAGCATGGTAAATTCATCAACTATTTTGAAAAAGGAAAAACCATCAATAGCGACCATTACATAGCATTACTAGAGCGTTTGAAGGACGAAATCGCGAAAAACGTCCTCGTTTGAAGAAAAAAAAAGTGCTATTTCATCAAAACAATGCACCGTGCCACAAGTCAATGAAAACGATGGCAAAATTCCATGAATCGGGCTTCGAATTGCTTCCACGTCCACCGTATTCTCCAGATCTGGCATCCAACGACTTTTTCCTGTTCTCAGATCTCAAGAGATTGTTCGCTGGATGAAGAAGTAGTCATCGAAACTGTATCCTATTTTGATGTCGAAACATGGTATTACCGCTATATCGCCCTCGAAAGCAAATATATTGAATTTTTAGAATTCTCAAGGAACTCAAGGAAAACAACAACTTTTTCGAGCCGAAAGTATCCACTGGTAGAAAGTATTTGTTTATCGATGAAGAAGTGAAGAATTCTATTAGGAGAACAGTACACTCTTTTAACATAAAAAACGAAATACCTACATTGAATAAAGTTTTGTCAGTTATTCGTGAAGACAGTTTTTTTCCTGATATAAGAAGAACTCGATTATGGAAGATATTACATAATTATCTTCTCCTCATACAGAATATATCAATGGAAAATTTATATTAAGACCTCCAGTTCGACGTCTAATATATTACGCCACTCTTCAAAATTTTCATATTCATTTTGATATCGCTCTTGAGTTATTTTCGTCAGTAAATAAACACTAGCTGCACATGATTCCCCCAATATTTTTAAAGAAATTTTATTTTGTTTCATCAATTTCTTCAATTTCATCCATGGTCGTTGTTAAAGCGAACTCGCCAACTCGTTGTTTATAATATTGTTGTGATATTGTCAAGCTGTTCCATGACAATACGATTTTTGGATTTTTCTGTAGAATTACGAGGTATGTGGTTTGTTCTTTCCTCGGAATCAAAATGTAATCTTTCGGCGAAATCACGAAAAGTCTTGAACGACACACGGCCGATACGCAAATAACGGATTCGGTTGATACAATATTCAACCTCATCCGTTATTTGCTATATATCGACCGTTACAAGGTCGATATGTAAGCAAATAACTATAAGAAGGTCCAATTTCATAACTCAATTCTTCTACTTTCAAGCAGCCTATAGAACATAAGTCATATATTACACAAAAGTATCTAGTCACACCAAACTCATCATACAAAATATGTTTCCAACAGATAAGACCTTCAGGACATGTTCATATGAAGTTTTTTTCTCGAAACAGGCCTAAAAATAATCTCCCCAAGTATCAGCATATTATCAAGAAATACCTATTGTTCTTACGGATGAGCCTATAGTTCGTTCAGTATTATCTGAGAGTAAAAGAATTTCAAGAATGCAAATATGTCGCTACATCAAAGAAAGCAACATAGTCATCTCAAGCAAATATCACTGCAATTCACCCACGACATCATTGAGATATGTCTACCCTCTATATCCCTTGAGGGCGCCGCTAACGAGCCATCAAAATAGGGATATTAAAAGAAATATGTATCATCTGGTGACGTTTTAAAGACTCAATCCATTTTCTTTATCTTACCTATTTAAATCAAAACATTATAATTTGTAGTTATGATTCGTCTCTTGATGTAAATAAATTTCATATTATTATTATCATTGACACTGATAATATCAAATTGATCGTCGGTATGATAATGAAGATGGATAAAGTATTGTAAACATCAATAGATAAGTATACAAATAGAATAGATTTTTGAATGGTTTGATTTTATTTTTTACAAGGCATCTCCTGATATTTTTTCTAGGGATATTTAGGTCAAACTAGCCGTTTGCAAGCATGAATGAGGATTATTATGAAAATATTGCAATATTCGCACACCATTTCTATTCTCACGATGTGGATTGTATTAGTTTTTGAGCATATGTCTCGATACACAACCTGTTTCGTTAAAAACAGAATTTATACAGTTTACCGTACTGCTGCTCACTGGAAGTTTATTAGGATGTCTGTTATGAAGTTATCTGGCAGCTTCTACTGCGGAAAGAGCATTATCTCCGACAAGGCGCACAAGTTCTATTTTATCTCGCACACGATATCTCTCACATGATAAATCGCTAATAGAAAATATGTTTTTTGCTAATCTGGCATAATCTGCCGTTACTGTTTCAATACAGTTTTTGACAGCAGCAATAGTGAGCAACAATAGTCTTTTGTTTCCAGTACCAAATGAAAAGAGCGCGATTTTGCGTATCCGCGCGGTGTTTCACAGCCAACTCACCAAGCTTTAAAAATCATTTAAGAGGTGTGCAGTTAACATTCTATCGTGATACAATGTGAATGTTGATTCGACACCAGAATCAATAATATTGAATATTTTTTTATGAAATTTTATGTACCACCATTTGAGAGGGTGTCCAGTCCAACGGTGATTTGAAATTTTTCTTGAAAAAATCGCTAAAACAATTTCTCATATTTCAACCTATAAAAATATTCGCAGCAGACCTTGGTTTTTGTAGAAAGAAAATGATAATTGGTCCCAAAGTACAGTTTTTTGAGTTCTACAATTCAAAATAAAGTTCTTCTAAATCCGAAAAAAGATTCGAATTTCACAGCCTGGCCACGGGACACTCGGCCGATGCGAATATTCGCGCGGTGCAAATGGCGAAGCGTCTAGCGACTGAAAGAAACGCATAGCAATGTACTTATGAAGCCACGCGCAACGGCGACCGGCGAAGCGACCGGCGAAATGTACCAAGCGAACCGCATGGGCGACTTGCGGCGCGACGGGCGAGTAAAACAAATACATGAATCAGTACGGCGCGAGACACAGAGTCGAGTGGCAGTTACGGTGAATAGTGCGGTGATCAAACGAGTTTAGTTGCTTTCGCCGCGAAAAATGAACACCGAGACTTTTATTGCTGAAATACTAGCTAGACCATCTATTTGGAAGACTGATTAAAAAGTTAGAAATTCATTATTCATTCTACCGTCAATTACAAGTTAGAAGTTGTTTTTTGTTTCAGTTGTACGAAAAATTACTGTCATTTAATTTAGATTTTTGCAATAAATAACATAATTATCTGAAAGTGTTTCTATTT
>NW_019292552.1:32691-51805 GCF_000500325.1 Leptinotarsa decemlineata | reverse complement strand
AATGATTCTCTTGCTTGTTCAGCTTTTTTCAAAATATCCTCCATTATATTTGGGGTAGAAAACACGTTTTCACCGCAAACACAGCTTGATAACAAAGTTCTGTTTATAAACAAGTAACATAGCAACAACCTAGCAACAAGAAAACTCTACTATAATCAACGGTACCTGATTCAAATATACCGGGAAGGTAATGAATTGGTACATTTTTCCGTTTCAAAAATGAACAAAATTTTATTGAAATCGGTCAGAAATAAAATTATCTATGTACCACGGGAATTAATGAGCCTTAATAACCTCAGGCAATTGCTGTCCCTCGGGCCAGAGGCCCTCGGGCCGCAAACTTTGCCATCGGTAATTAAGGCCATCCTAATTCCCTTGATACATAAATAACTATTCTTCCACTCACATAAATCAATTATGTGAAATTTAACTAGAATCGTAATTATTCGGCACAATATTGATGTATCTGCAGTTGTGTCACAAAAACCATAATATGACCAATATTTTGTGGATACAAAATGATTAATTCGAAGGACAAAAAAATGTTTCCTTCTGGAATAAAATCTAATTTTTTTATTTTCATTTTTTTTCAACAAGTGGCTATTGATCCAGATAACCAATTCTCCTTCTATATGTTTCCACTGTACAAAGAAATAAAAAAAATCAAACAACTATTGAACCAATTCAAAAAATTGTTGCACTTGTGAGAGCTTCACTATCCGCAGAAAACATGGGCTGTATTTCATTTCTTGATGAATAGGAGATTTTCCAAAATACATATCTGTATCTGTATTGCCCGTTCGATGAATATACTCACTTCAAGAACAATGAGGCCGTAGATTTCTAAGTTTGAAGTGTCTACATGGCTGACCTCATCAAATAAAATAATATAAAATATGAAACTGATTTGCCTCACAAAAATGGAGATTATCGATTTCCGCCAAAACATAAAATTTTCATCACCGGTTCATTCACCAAATTACAGCAACGAATTCACGTGACTATTAAAAAAGAACGGTTTTTGGCGAAAGTGTGTTTTGTCAGTTGACATAATTCGCCATGCAAATTCTTCATCTTGGAAGTTACTCAATTCCGCCAGAGTATGAAACTCTTATTATCAACTTATTCACCAAAAATTGCATAATCNAAAGTTTTTTAAATCATTGTCTTGATTTTTTCCGATATTCTTCTTCTTTGATAATGTACTCGTATCGGTTACATACAAACCTCCCAATTTCCTCGCAACACCGGATAATAAACGAAAGGAAAATCTCGTGTGCCAACGGGGCGATTTGAGATGTGTGCGAGGATGGTATATATTTATTTATCGAATGAGATTTGTCCAATATCATGCAAATGTACGGAGTTGGGCGCATTTGGCGTGTGCTTGAAGTGCCAGAGCGAGAGTAGTACATCTGTTCGAGTGAAAAATGTAAATTTTCAGATAATAGCAAGCTATCACGAAAAGTTTTTCATTATCTGAAGCTCGTTGGAATTTTTCTCTTGGATTCGTAATGAATAGCTTGTGAAATTTCCGCAGTGGAAAAAGGAATTGAATTGAAGTTTTCATGTTGAAGATTTGGTGATAAAGAAACATCTGATTTTCATTTTGGACCCGATGAACAGCATCATGATAGAAGTTCTGTGATATGCGATAAGTTCAAATTTTCAGAATTCTATAGAAATGACCTGAATCATACTTCCGTCTCGGCGAGGACGTACAAAATATGATCGAGATTTTGAGTATGATCAAAAGCGTCATATTAACGCCAAAGAAACTTCAGATTTTTCATTACGAAATATTATGTTCCTAACGTTTTCGATTCATCAGTAGGAATACCCATTTCGTTGATTGGAGATGTACGTATTTCCATCGGACAGCCAAAAATGATTTCTTATGAGATACACTTATGATGTTCAATATATTACCAAATATTTCGGTAATGACTAAAATGTGTTCATGATATCCCATAACAGATGATGATTATATCATCAAGTTTCAGCCGATTCCATCACATATATAATAATAAAAATAGTATTGAACAGTTTCATTAGTACAATCAAACAAAAGGCAGAGAGCACCAGTTTGCATCTGGAGAAAAGTGAGAAAAGTGTTTTTAGACAAAAGAATGAAAGTACATGAGTCTTACTGTTTTGGGGTCTATAACCTGCCGCAATACAAAGATAAGCAAAGCTAAATCTGCATCTCTTCCGACACAAACCGAACCTGAAAATGCTGTTGAAAATAAACCTTAACATCCTGTATGTGTATCTATGTAGACGTTCAAATATATCTAGACATTTCATTCTTTAGACGTGTGTCGGAGAAAATATAGCTGTTTGCAAGTAAGACGTTTTTGCAAATGAATTTTTGGGTTCTGAAAACGAAAAATGACCATTTTTTTAAATGTACACCTTTTGAAGGAGGCTGAGTATAAAATTTGATTTTTTCCATGGATATAACGAAAAACAATTCTCAAATGATAATCTCAAATTGAAGTGTGTTCTCAATACAGTATACTTATTCGTTGAATGTGTAATGAATTCTGAGAGATTTTTTTGTGAAAACTGAATATTACAAATCTATAGAGTGAGGTTCAGCTAATTTCCTATATATTTGATGAGCTAACATTCTCTTGTCAGGGTGTTGATGTTGTTTTATGCCCAGAAATTCATCAGTTTATCTTGAAATTGTTATTATTTTCATATAACAATTTCTGGACCTTTAAACTTTTTGAAATTATGTTTGCTCCAATATTGCTCTAGCAGAGATAGTTTTACAAAGAATCATGCTATTATTTCCATGTCATTTCGTTGAAAACCTTCACGTTTTGCTTCAATGTTGATTCAGAAGTGTATTAATTTTGTTAATATTGACTTTTGTCTTTCATGTTTGGGACGATTCAGCTGAATTCGACTGACAAATTACGAAACCCACCAGGTAGAACTAATTTTCCTTTGTTCACCTCGTTCATGCCCATCTCAGCAAGAAGTGGTTGGCTACATTTCCTTTTCCGTGACATAATTCGTTTTTAAGAGGATCGATACAAGCAGTTGCTCCTAATGTGTCCTGCAATTTTTTGGTAACGACTTTTAAATCGTTGTCCTGGATTCGTTACGCCGTCCTGAAAGCCATTACGAGGCCTACTACGACTGATGTATTGTTTCAGACCGTTCTGCTGGTTCATGCACGTTGGAATTGGACGATCTTTATGCGATTTTGGTCGGGGATTTCCCACATGAGGTACGAGGTGTTTTTAAGGTTCAATTTGACCAGTAATATTCTGATACACTGCTCAAAATTTGGCTTGGACGGTTCAGCCGGTTGACAAATGGATCTGGAAACTATTTACAGTTTTGTACGGGATCTCAAGGATTATTGTCGCAACTTAGTACTCGCTTGGCTTATTAACGAGAGGAATATATACACTGTTTCATCCATTCATCATTCATCCAGATAATGAAAGAACTCATTTCAAAACTTTATTGAACATTTATTGTAACGAAACGTGGAAAATACTTCAGGAATAAACTTACACTGAAATAACGATGAGTAACAATGAGACTGAAACCTTTGGTGTGGAAGTTGAATAATTTTTTTCGAGATCAATTGCCCTAATACCAAACTGATATTTTTGCACTCGACGCGCGTTTCGCCAACAAAGTTAGCATCCTCAGGAGAAGAAAATTGATACCTAGTCCAGTCTGGTTAATCCTTACTTACTAAAATTTGTTACCTGAGGTTGTATACCTGAAGTCCAATATGGAATTTCTCGGTAATCAAGATTGCAACAGCAAATACATCGGCCAGACCTGACGAGCGATTAAAACCCTCTTCAAGGAGCATTGTGCACACATGAAATACGGAAGGATAGAAAAATCCAGTGTCGCTCAACATGCTCCAGACAAGGACCACATAATTGGTGAAAACAATCTGAAACTGATTAGGCATGTGCATGACACCAGGCTACTCGATGCATGAGAGAGTCTAGAAATAGCAAAATTCAAGAACAGCATGAATGGCGATAATAACAAATTTTAGTATATAAGGATTAACCAGACTAGACTAGGCAAAAATATCAGTTTGGTGTTAGGGCAATTGATCTTGAAAAAAGGTATTACTCTGAAATGTAATAACTTACATTATACTACCACCCAGCAGGATCAAAGAAAAGGAAATGTGCTGCATTGCTGGAACCTTTTCTGAAGATTAATAGATACTGAATGAATTCCTCAATACTGTCTGTTCATGATCATGATCCCCCTCAATATTTATTAGGTAAGATTTATACGCTGACATTGCAAACTTTGATCCTGTCAGTCTAAAGGTGCATGCAATCTGTGCAAAATTTGCGTATTTGGAGATTGCTTTATATTTCTATTTCCTGTGATCGTATAAATTTTGATGTCTATGAACTTGGAATATTGAAAGATGGAATTCCAAATTTTGTTTTAGAAAATTGAAGTTGAGGTTGGAACATCTTTCAATTCATGTATTCGCTCAAATGAATTTGAATCATTTCGTGATTATTTTCTATATTTGACATTATGAAGCAAATGATATCTGAACATTGAATGAAATGGTGAGAATCTCGAAGGAATGATTCGGTTCGGAATTCAAAATGTTGAATTGATTTTACATTCACAGTGAGGTTTTTGATAACTCTACATGTAAGTACCTTCTTAAATACCAACTATATGAATTTATCAAAAAAAGGAAACTTTCACGGCCGAAGATTATTGTGTGAAAGCTTTTTTCCGGGCTTGATAGCCATGGTTCGTAGGTTTTTATGCCTTACGTTTCGTTTACTACTACGGTGTACATTATCAAACGTGAAGTGGTAATGGTAACAGTGCCCAAGTTGTTCTTTCTGTCATTCCGACCGTATTTGACCCTGGTTTTATATCAGTCTTAGTGGATGTGACTTGGTTTCTCTCAATTGAAATACCTGACCTGTGAGTACAGATAGCCATTGATGTTAATTACCTCTATTTTGAAGCAAATGATAACTGAACGTTGAATCGAATGATGAGATTTTGAAAGGAATGATTCAGTTCGGAATTCAAAATGTTGAATTGATTTTACATTCACAGTGAGGTTTTTGATAACTCTTCATGTAAGTACCTTCTTAAATACCAACTATATGAATTTATCAAAAAAAGGAAACTTTCACGGCCGAAGATTATTGTGTGAAAGCTTTTTTCCGGGTTTGATAGCCATGGTTCGTAGGTTTTTCTGCCTTACGTTTCGTTTACTACTACGGTGTACATTATCAAACGTGAAGTGGTAATGGTAACAGTGCCCAAGTTGTTCTTTCTCTCATTCCGACCGTATTTGACTCTGGTTTTATATCAGTCTTAGTGGATGTGACTTGGTTTCTCTCAATTGAAATACCTGACCTGTGAGTACAGATAGCCATTGATGTTAATTACCTCATATTTCCTATTGAAACCATCCATGTGTTTTTGAATTTCAATTACCTCTCGGATGGTTATATTTAGTTTCACAGAGTATTACTGTAGCATCAAATGAAAAATAAAGGCTTCAGTGAATTAACAACTGGATTAGGAATGAATAACTCGAAGAATCTTACTGAAAAGTAAATCATGCAATGATCAGAAGTGATTTCCTGAGTTCCGAAACTTCATATTTCACAGTACTCAATACGCTGAATAGATTTTGCAATTGATTTGAAATTAAAGCGTCATTTGAAACAAACCTCAGTAGACCAGTATAACGTATCAATCATTCATTTTGGAATATCCCTTGAAATCACATAAATTATAAATAATCAAATAGGATAATTTTTGTAGCAAGTTATTTTCCATTATGCAATGTTCACTATAAATTTGGCCGTATTGAATGAAAAACACAGGAGAAATCCTTGGTGGGTGGTTACTTTGCAAAATTTTACGAAAAGAATCATTGTGTTATAGAGAGATCAAACTGATCAGGCATAGCTGTCTGTAACCAACAAATTTTGAATATTTCGATCACCCTGTACATAGACAGAAGTGCATTTTTGTAAGCGTAAATCACGTGACGCAGGGCTGTACTATTATCTTCATGGCTCTACTCAAATGGTTTGAGTAGAGCCATGAAGATGATATATTTACAAAAATAACTGTGTTTACGCAATTATTTTCATCAAGTACCTTTCTCAGTTATTCAATCGAGGACCGCCTGCCCGGTACTGACGATGCCCAATAGGCTGAAACAGCTGTTTACCGCCCTATCCCGCACCTACACGGGTAATGGGCGCGATCAAATAAGATAATTTCTGTAGCAAGTTATTTTCCATTATGCAATGTTTACTATAAAGTTGGCCGTATTGAATGAAAAACACAGGAGAAATCCTTGGTGGGTGGTTACTTTGCAAAATTTTACGAGAAGAATCATTGTGTTATAGAGAGATCAAACTGATCAGGCATAGCTGTCTGTAACCAACAAATTTTAAATATTTCGATCACCCTGTACATGGACAGAAGTGCATTTCTGTAAGCGTAAATCACGTGCGTAAAAATAACTGCGTTTACTCAATTATGTTCATCAAGTACCTTTCTTAGTTATTCAATCGAGGACCCCCTGCCCGGTACTGACGATGGCCAATAGGCTGAAACAGCTGTTTACCGGTGGCTCTTGAATTGAAATCAATATGAGAGTAATGAGAATAGTACTCATCTACTTATCCATCGATTTATGGTTTCTGGTCAGTGCATTTTCATGGCTACATATTTTCAAACTGACCACAACTATTTTCGTGGTGAATATTATTTAGAGAGTTTTGGAAATTCCAAAGAAATTTCAATGAATACAGAAATATGATTCTGTTGATCACACTGTAACCATCTGGGATCTCAATTTCGACATCAACATTAACAGACAAGGCAAATACCAAACGTATCCATGGAAAAACGGAATTTAGTTCAGTATTGGTGAACATTTGAATAGAACTTTTTTTGTCACTTTCGAAGGGTGAATTTTTCGATTTGTGATTCTCGGGTTTGGGGTGGAATTATTTCGTCTCTTTCCGTGATTCTCCCAATTTGCAGGAATGAGGTGAATGTCGCGGGGTTGGAGTTCAGCTTGAATTCTGTATTTCCTTCAAATGAAAAATGTCAGGATAGTCACAGAATTTTTCACTTCATGAGCTTCATTTGAATTTTACCACGTACATTTTTTTCCTCGGAGAATATGACAATTATTTCAAGACGTCATTGTTATTGTCAGTCGATATATATTGTCGATATATATTGACAGACAGAAGAGCTTCATTGTCAAAAATGCTCATGAAGGAATGCTGATAATGCGATATGCTATTTCTATCCTGAAAAGAATAGTAAGAATAATAGCTAGACTTCCTAGTACACATTCCAGTAGGGACTTTTTCGCCAAAGAAAAAATTACCATATTCCATTCACAAAATATAAGGTCTCTGACATTGCACCTACAATTATCAGTCGACCATTCACAATTCAGTAGCTCCTTAAAACAATTCCTGACTGAAGAATATTTCTACTCTTTGGAAGAATATTTTGATAGCTAGTTATATCATATTTGTATATAAGTGTAAGTGTATGTATGTATATGTATTTTTATGCTGAGTTTCATATGTCTTCTTCATATCGAGTGGTCCAACGAAAAGTATGCACCTTGTCTTTTTCTTTTTTTTGTAACTTAACGCAAAAATGCTCGGACAAGTCAATTTTGTTTTTGAGGGGGACACATTTTAGATGTATTTTTCTACCTGTGCCTTTATCCCCCTAGCGAGGGTGAGTAACAACGCTAAAATTTCAAATGTTTTCAAAAAATTCATATATTTATTTTCAAGAAGCGCAAAAATAACATACTGTAATTTGGCGGATGACCCAGTCATTAGAATTGGATTATCTGGCGGATGTAACAGTTAATTGTCGGAAAATTAATTTCCTATCCTTACTATTAGAGCATAACTCCAGTTTCTTGGGAAGTCAGACCTTTTATCAATTTAAGTTTTTTTGATATTGAATAAAGGAAAATCAAGAAACTAGTGGAAGTTATAGGACGGAAGTATATTATGAAAATGTTATTCGATGGAAGTTGAAAAGTATCAAATCTGTGGCAAAACTCAATATTTCAAAAATTGACAAGGATTAGCATAAATACTCATTCATGGGCTCATTTTCAACTTCGAAGGGTAGGGTCAGTAGAACCTCAATTCAAATTTCCAAGAGCAAGATGTTTTTTGGCGAAATTATATGGCAGAAAGGTTGACTAGACTATTCCATGACATATTTCAAAAATAATTCATTCACATGGATATTAAACAATCATTATAGATTTCCACACTTCATTGATTGTCTCAGAAACCTTCTGAGATATTACATTCGGTAAATAACTGCGAATACGACGATCTTTCAAACATCTACCATAATTCGCAACAGAATCATCAGCCATACCATTCTATCCGCTATCTCGAAATCGAAAGTGACTTCAGCATCCCTAATTTTGTCCTAATCGGGAATTTTCCTCCACCTTGGCCGAAAGTGAATGTCTAATAGTAATCGAAGTCCGGCCAAATGACAATTTCCTTTCACGTTTCCTCGCTGAATTCAGTAAAAACGCTAGCCAAGCACAATCCTTTTATAGGCCACATAATGGTTAATGCATCGATCTTCCTTTTTTCTTCGGCGCCGGTGTCCTAAACACTTTTCCAACGTAATTAGATTAAACCGGAAATTGCAAGATAATTCCGGCAGCGGCTTTTCAGGTACGCTGGATGGAATATACTCTTTCAATTTACGTTGATAGGCCGAGGAAATGGGATTTTTTCGGGGTTTCACAGAGTCGCAAAGCTTGAACCAATATTGTTTTTCAATTCATTTATTGAGCTACAAAAATTATCGAACTCAAGTGTCACTCAGATACGATCATATGAAAAAATTGTTTATTTCACACTCATTGTTCATAAATTTCAGCCAAATGTTTATTCACCTCGAAAATAATTATATTCAATCCCAAATTGTCAACTAGCAAAAATAATCGATTATTGCTTCAATTTCCGTCTGAGAAATTTCTTGGAAAATGATAAATTATTGAAAGGATATCAACATGGATTTCGGGCTGGAAAATCTACAGAATCAGCTATGAATGAATTATGTTTGATAAAAAATCGGTTTCAAATGTATTTTTTCCGTTAACCAGGTGTCGCACTCCTACGAACCAAGTGGAAACTTGTGCCAGCTAAAGATTAACGAGGTCTTATCTTTTAACGTGTGATTCCTAATTAACGTGTGATTATGTGATATGAATACTGAAGAATATCCTATCGCACTATATTTTGATCTCAGTAGAGCATTCGATCATGAGCTTACATTTCAAAAATTAAACCGTACTGGAGTTCGTGTAGTAGCGAATAGATGGGATTCTTCCTATTCACAAAATAGAAGTCAGACTGTCATGATGAATTCATTGAAATCAAAGTCAACCAATGTTTCTATGGGTGTACCACAAGGCTCAATACTTGGTCCACTGCTTTTTATAATATTCATTATTGACATGATTTCATCATGTGGTTCCCCTCAAAAAACTATAATTTATGCCAACGATACAAATCATATGATATCACAAGATAATCTGGACAGAAGCATTCAGCTGAGTAATGTATGCGCTGAGAAATTCTTTCAATAGTGCCTGAATGATGAATTGATTGTTAATGCTTCCGAAACATACTTCATGGTTTTTCGACAAAAAATATCAGCTGTGACGCTAGCCCTCTTGTTAAAATAAATCATAAGTCATAACATAAAATTTCTGGGTGTAACAATTGATGAGAAACTGACATGGAGAATCCATATCTAGATTAACGAGGTCTTATATTTTAACGTGTGATTCCTAATTAACGTGTGATTATGTGATACGAATACTGAAGAATATCCTATCGCACTATATTTTGTAAATTCATAAGCTTCTATTTTAAAAATTAAACCGTACTTGGATTCGTGGAGTAGGGAATAAATGGGATTCTTCCTATTTATAAAATAGAAGTCAGACTGTCATGATGAATTCATTCAAATCAAAGTCAACAAATGTTTCTATGGGAGTACCACAAGGCTCAATACTTGGTCCACTGCTTTTTATCATATTCATTAATGACATGATTTCATCATGTGGTTCCCCTCAAAAAACTATAATTTATGCCAACGATACAAATCATATGATATCACAAGATAATTTGGACAGAAGCATTCAGCTGAGTAATGTATGCGCTGAGAAATTCTTTCAATAGTGCCTGAATGATGAATTGATTCTGAATGCTTCCGAAACATACTTCATGGTTTTTTGACAAAAAAATATCAGATGTGACGCAAGCCCTCTTGTTAAAATAAATCATAAGTCATAACATAAAATTTCAATTTTCAGTATCGACTTTATTATCAGACAACTAAAGGACACTGTACCTACAGAGGTTCTCAGAATGACATATCATGGTCTAATGTCGTCGGCACTCACATATGGCATGATCTTCTGTGGTAATTCAACACATTGAAGTGTTCATTGCTCAGAAGAAAATCATAAGATACATGATGTGAGTTCGAAATATTGTATCTTGTAAAGCTTATTTCAAGCCATTGTCAATTCTAACTTCACCATCACTTTATATTCATCTTCTAATTATGAATATCGAAGGAAAGCAAGATACCTACATGAAAAGTAATGAAAATCAACAACACCAACCACGGAATAAAAATGACATTTGCTTACCATTCTCTAGGCTTAGTGAATTCTCCAAAATACCAGGGAATCCTATGTTATAACCGTTCCAATAGGATCTTTGATGGGATAAAAATTTCAATACCTTCAAAACAACATTATACAAGTACCTGAATGAAAATACTTCTTATACAATAGAGAAGTACCTCAGTGTTTGATGTTAATGGTAGTTTTGTATGTATATAAATATTATCTGTGAGTTTGTGTAGAATGTGAATAAGTTTGTAAACAAGGCTTTTTATGTTCTTTCGTGAGTTCTACAATGTTTTTATGAGTTTTAATAGTATATGTTTTGACTAGTCTGAAAAGTTTTGTACCATTGCGCAAAAAACTTTAATGATGAATAAATTATCTATATCTGTATCTGTATTGCCCGTTCGATGAATATACTCACTTCAAGAACAATGAGGCCGTAGATTTCTAAGTTTGAAGTGTCTACATGGCTGACCTCATCAAATAAAATAATATAAAATATGAAACTGATTTGCCTCACAAAAATGGAGATTATCGATTNTGTCATTAGTAATAAATGTTTATTCAGTGTGTTTCTGAGTTGGTAGAATTTAAAAATGAGTTTCCTGAGTTTTTCCACGAGAAAATATGCATGTTTGTCCCAGCGTACATGTTGGTCAAGCCTCACACCCAGATATTTCATTGAATCGGTTATTTCTATACGTGGACAGGAACAAGTTTGGCAATTGGAGATATGAATGTAAATGTTTCACTCTGGTTGGTCTCTTATTGTTTGAGAAAAGGTTAAGAATTTTGTTTTGTCGGTTTTCAAACTCAGAATACTAGGATTCAGCCAAAAGAATATAATGTTCAATCCGTTATGTGCTTTTGCATAAGTAGAGTCCCATGTGGCACCATAGAAAAGCAATGCCATACCATCAGCAGATGGAACAATGTCACCATCAATGTTCTTCAAGTAGTCAATGCTGTAAATATATATTACACAATGAATCGGACCCAAAACAGGGCCCTGGGGAATACCCATGGTGACTGGTTGTGTCTGGCTATAAGTATCGTTTATTTTGGCATTGTAAACAACCAGCTGATGGTTCTATAGACTCACCCCTCACTTCCACATTTCCTAACCTCTGTAACAAAATATCATGATTGACCGTGTCGAAAGTTTTGGCCAAATCTAAAAACACCGCTTGATATTTTTCTCTTCATCAGCGTTGCTCAGTATTTCATTTATTATGTGAAAAATGGCGTTTTCGTTTGATCCGGTTGGCAAGCTGATATACTTTTACAAGTCCAATGTTTTGTACTTTTCAAATAATTTCGCAAACTTATTCAGCTATTACTGTTGTGAATATCTCAGTACGTTTTTGATATTTTGAGTTTTCTCAATCAATCAATCAATCAATCAAATATACTTTATTGTCTGAAGAACAACATCTTGTAGACAAAGTCATGACTAATATGTAAGATACAAAAATCTACATGAAAAAAACATACACAATTTAAACAAAATACAATAAACATAAGCTAAAAATGTTAAATACACTGAGGTATTCAGCTGAAAATAACAGGACATAGAAATAAAAGTTAAGATTCAAGTAAATCGTCAAGATACTCCTGAACTGAATAATAGGCCCTATCAACAAGTAGCATTTCAACTGCTTTTTTGTTAATTCGAGCTGGTAAGTGGTTAAACAGTTTGATCCCGTTGAATATAATTGAATCCCTAACAATGGAGCTCGCAGGAATAGGCAGATCTATGTTACCATTGTGACTACGAGAATTGTATGAGGAAGGGGGAGATGCACAAGAATAATTTTTTTATCAAGCAAATTGATTCCAAGATAAACAGGGCAGCTATTGTTAAAATACCGTGAGCTATGAAAAGAGGCTTGCATGGATCCCTGGGAGCTGCTTTACACATATATCGGACAGCCCTTTTTTGGAGCACAAAAATCATTTGAAATTAATCTCTAGAACAGACTCCCCAGAAGGCAATTCCATATTTAATATGGGGATCTATTAGAGCAAAATAAGCTGTTCTTGAATGGGAGTAACCTAGTTCTCTAGAAATCACTCTTAGTGCATAGCAACCTGAGGCAAGCTTCTTGCTTAAGTTTATTGTGTGATTTTTAAATTTCAGTTTATCATCAATGTTCTACCCTAGAAATTTATAATTATGTACTCTGTCTAAGATTTTGTCACCAAGGCAGATCTCAGGTAAGTTGCAGTGGAAAGTAGGTATGCTAGTTTTATTGATATTAAATGATAACTTATTACAGTCGCACCATACTTCGATTTTGTTGATGTCAGCTGAGATGGCATCTTGAAGGGTAGGAATGTCCTTGTTGTGCCATAATAAAGTGGTGTCATCAGCAAAGAAAGTAATTTTTTTGAATTCTTTGTTTTATGTAGAATTATTTTATCACAGTGATTCAATGATTTTGATGAAAACTCAATAGCTATATCATTGATGAATTATTTCTCCTTCAGAAACAATGTTTTCATCTTGATTTCGATAAGAGAATGTTGTAATAATTAGCATGCACGAGACGGTGTTGGAAAGTTAATAAAAAGTTTGATGTTGACCGGAGAATTATTTTCTCTACCAAATGAAGTTTTTCATTACAAACTCATTTCCTCAAAAAAGTTAAATTAATACCTAGTATTAATAGTAATCCAAGTAGGACATTCCTTATTTTTCCGGCAAATTTATCTCATGAGAGCTACCCTCAGAACCTAGAGGTCTCATTTTCTCGGATTAGACAACCAAAATCGATATCACTTACTCGAATGAGTAAGTGATTTTTCAAATAATTCCTTTCCAAAAATATTATTACAAAGTTTGAATTGCTGATGAATAAGTATTATTTGATGACAATACATACGGTGAAAATATATGTATAATACTGATTGTAGAACAAATTTATATTCTATATTGGAAAACTATATTGTAGGACCTCTATTTATCGATCAAAATTCAACAGAGGAACTGTATTCGAATATGCTGGAAACTACAGTTGACCCTCTCATCACTGATATCGTCGAAGCGAATCCTAATGAATTCGATATGGATATTGTATTCCAACATGATGGAGAACCACCACATTACTCCAGACAAGTAAAAAACTATTTTGATACTACTTCTCCCGGTCGTTGGATTGACCGTCGAGGTCCTACAGAATGGCCAGCTCGCTCACTAGGTTTGACACCTTTGGACTTTTTTATGGGACTATTTGAAGCAAAAGGTGTTTTGTGAACTTGTACAATTTTTGATATTCTTTTACACTTTTATTTAATTGTTCTGTAATAATTTTGGATTGTGTCTCTTCCAAAATATACCCACAGGTACATGTGCAGATCGTGTTTTTTCCTGGTGGATTATATTTATATTTTCGCAAGAATCCACCTTAGGTGTTGAGAAAAATTTCTATACATTGAAATATAGAAATTTAAACTCGACAGTAGAGTTAACCCAAATTCATAAAACTGAATTATGAATGAAAACAATGAATTTTCTATAAAATTCAAAATTCATCACTCATCTATCTAGTTACATCATTATAATAGTTTATTCAAATCAAAACATCAATATAATACATGTCAATGTATGTAAATAATATGATTAAAATATGTTTTTTCGTCAACCAGCTGTCGAACTCCTATGAGCGACAACCCTCAGAAGTCGAAACCACTTTCAATGTGTGATTCCTAACACCGATTGGATGATTGCAAGTGAAAATTGATCGTTCAGCCTGCGGCTTGAACTACCGATCAACACGTCGCGGCGGTAGATTGAGTAAGTGAACAAAGCACCTACGTCAAACCGACCTGCTACTGATCGACCAAATATATCAATAAAATACAATACAAGGAAATCAATGAAATTACAATGGAAGTGTCAGTAGGCATTTGTATCATTGAATAAACGAAGGCATGGCCTGTGTGTGGGTATGACTTCAAATGTTTAGCCGATTCACTAAAGTTCTTTTCTGAAGAAAAATTAAAATTTCATCAGGTTCAAGTTGAAATAATGGTGAAAAAACAATGAAAGTCAATTCAAAAGTGATATAAACTAAAGTAATAGCAACAATAAAATAGTTAGTGTTAGCAATCCGTGTTAGGAATCACACGTTGAAAGGTAAGACCTCGTTAGTCCCTAGCTCGCACAAGTTTCGACTTCTGTTGTTTGTTGAATCACTGTATATCTGGGGACTCGTTAATGGTTGAATCAAGAGTTTTGTAAAAGCGATTTGATAGAAAAACAGGATTCTTCTGACCAATTTTTTTGATATAGGTGTTTCCAGTGATTTATTTGTCTTTAGACGAGTTTCATATTTATGGCTGATGTACGTTGATGGCTGATACGTGAGTTCCAACTTTTCTTGGATTGTCGCATAATTTCATGAAAACATTTTATTGATTTTTTGTATTCTTGTTATTGAATAATAATGTTCAATTTTTTATTATATGTTCATTGTAAAATGGCATAACTATAAATAAATGAATTGACAAGTCGATACAAAATCCTCAATAACGAAGTATATGAATATAATCTGAAAATGTTACTAACTGGAAACGTTACTATTGAGTTTGTTAATACTTAGGTGATGACAATTAATGAACTGTTCTCTATAGTTCCAAAATACTAGGCACTAAATTCTTAGAAATGACTGACGTTTTTTTCTCAATCCGTTTCTTGCAGTGACAGTGCAGTGAACAGATGAGAAAAAATAATAATGGAATAGATGAGGTCAAAACCTTGACAACAATGTCGTTTCCATGCGATTATATTACTGGAAATTTAGTGCCCACTATTGAGGAATTGAAATATGATTCAATTGTTCACTGTGTGTGTGTGTGTGTGTGTGTGTGTGTGTGTGTGTGTGAGCACTTTGGTTACATGTGACCAATTGTACATTCTCCTGAGGAGTTATCCTACCAGGTCCAACCAGTTTTTTCCAGGAAGGTGGACAGGCCGGACACACACTCTGTTAACGACTATAACCCCTGGCACTCGCATAGGACATGCCTGACAGTCTCATCTTCCTGTTCACTCATCCTTCATAGAGGTGTGTCCACTAGCTCCATGTTATGGAGGTGATTCCTTAGTTGACAGTGGCCAGTTAGAAATCCTACTGTTAAGCGTAGATTTTTCCTGGTCATTGCCAGATATTTCTTCGGCGCCAGCTTCCCAGGATCGCCCAGGGTGATCCTTACAAGATTTCATCCTTTGATTCCATGCTATGTCTTTAGGAATTGAGCATGGGTGTAACATTTGGCTGTTTCCGCAATTGTCGCTTCCTTGGCTAAAGAGTCGGCAATGCGATCACCTTCACTCCTGTCGTGCCCTTTAATCCACCTCAGGATAATGTTATTATCTACCAAGGCTTTGGCTACATTTTGGTGGCACTCTATATAGCCAGAAATTCCTTTCCTGGTTATTCATTTTATGGCGATTGAGATACCAGCTAGTTTTGTTTGGAACACGCTGGTATTTTTTCCCAGTCCCCACTCAATCCTCAGGCTTAGTGATCTGGAGTACACTCCACATCCAGAGCCTTTTTTGGTTTTTGAGCCATCTGTATATATGTGTATTGAACTTGTAGTATCTGACTGTGTTCTGTTTTATTTGTATTTTGTAGGGTTTGTTAAATACAAACCTGGGTTAATTGCATCACTGATTGCCTGCAGCAGAGGTTGCGTAGTAAGTGCCCCTCGCCATAGGCTCAGCCCCAATTGACCCATCCCTACTTCACCAGCCATGCGCAATCGTAACATGGCCATTAACGCATCCTCCTTAACCTTCAGGTCCAGAGGGGTCAGACCCATAATTGATTCCATTGCAGCAGTTGGTTTTGTTCTCATGGCTCCTGTGATGTTCAAACAAGCCAGTCGCTGTATTTGATATAATTTTTGGATGGCCGTTGCATGTAGAACTTTCGGTCCCCATACAATGTCTCCGTCTTATTATTATTGTGTCTTATTATTGTGGTGGTCTTATTATTGTGGTCTTATTATTGTGGTGTAGATCCAGGTGGCCACACGGGGTGAAAGACCCCATGCGCGACCCACTGTCCTCCGACATTGCTCATAAGCCACATATGCTCTTTCAGCTCTACTCTGTGGGTGAGAGGTCCATGTTAACTTCCTGTCGAGGATAGTACCAAGGTATTTCACCCCTTCAGAGAAGTTTAGTTCGCTTTCGAATATTTCAGGAGGTTTTAAGCCCGATGAATTTCATTTCCTGGTGAAAAGGACTATCTCAATCTTCTTGGGATTCATTATTGTGTGAACGTAGAGTATTTTCTGGGATTTTTGTCACGCAAGTGCGTGACAAGAAACCTGCACAAACCTTTTTCCATATTATGTAAATGATTTGAAGGCCAAATGAATTATCATTATTATTGTTGGATCTCTGAGCCTGGAACAGAGATCATACCTCTCAAAACTCTAACCACCCTTCTCCATTATTCCAACCCCGCATTCCTAATCATCGCCAGCTAGTACAACGCAAAACGTAATTGATACTTCGGCAAGAAAAAACAATAGCAACCTTCGATCCTGAACGATAGGGGTGCTTGTTATTCGAAGTCAAGCGAATCGGCTGATCGGAAAATTACCCTTTATACGGGTCGGGCGCATTTGGCAAATTGCTGAAAGGGGCTGCAGAATTTAACGAATTGATCGAAATTTGATGCGTCGGCAAATATTACCACCTCGTTAAAACTCGAAGGGGCGGTCCAGGTCGTTTGATGTCTGGAAGAGCGATTTTTGATCGCTTACAGTGATTGTCGAGATGGTTTCATACATCTTTTTCGACTACGCTTTGTTCCAACGAGTGGCAAATTCGTCATCAATGAACGATGGATGGAAGGATGATTTTTTCCGGACGTTTCGAAAAAAAAAAAATTGGCATCATCGGGACTTTCGTCGATGCCAACCATTCGTAGAAACTTCATTTTTCTTCTCCTCAATTTACTTTTCTGTGTTTTTTTCTATTACTTGGGAGCCGTCCGAGCTGTGTATTTCTTTCAAGTTTCTGGATTAGATAGATAAATGAATAGATAGATAAAAGGATACTACATACTGATAAATATCCAAATACAAGTATGTTTTGAGTCAACTAAAAGATTTGCAAACATAGAAACCTTAATGAGTGCCTATTCATGATCTCATACAATCCCATATTAATCACGTTATCATTTCATGGGGTAATACTCCAAACTCAAAGAAATCTTCAGGTTTCAAGTCATAGCTGATGCAGGACATTACTGCCGGCCGCTGTTTGCCGGGTATGAAATAATGTCTGTACCTTTCCCATACATATATCACTCACTACTACATATCGACTGGTCCAACGAAAAGTATGCACATTGCTTTTCTCCTTTTTCTGCAACTTAACGCTCGGACAGGTCAATTTTGCTTTTGAGGGGGACACATTTTAGATGTATTTTTCTACCTGTGCCTTCAACCCCCGTGCGAGGGTGAGTAACAACCCTGAAATTTCAAATGGAAAGTGTGGTGGAGTGATATATCATTTGAAAGGCACAAAATTCTCTTTCCAATGATACCTAATTTGTTGTATTTACTTGAATAGTTATAAAAAAAGCAACAACATTTACTCGATATTTTTGGTGTTGATGAAAATGCGGAAAAAACGGCATTTTTATCTCTACTACATTCCTCAATTTCTCTCGTGTGTTCCTTGGTTCAAATGAATTGGTACAGGAACTCAATGAAGATGATCCTTATAGAAGGCTGCAATTTTGTGAACAACTGAGCCAGCTACTAATTGATGATCCGCACCTATCATTCAACACGTGCTTTTCCGAAGAGAGTACATTTGTTTTTAATGGAGCTGTGAATAGGCATAATTGCTGTTACTGGGATGACAGTAACCCACACTTATTCCGAGAGGTCCATACCCAGTACCCTCAAAAAATCAAGGTCTGGTGTGGCATATTAGGTAGTCATATCGTAGGGCCACTTTTTATTCCTGGGAATTTGACTGGTCAGGTCTACCTGAATATGCATGAAGATACAATTGATCCTCTCATAACAGAAATAATTGAAAATGACCAAAATCATAATGATGATCGGCTTCATTTCCATCAAGATGGAGCACATCCTCACTATGTTCCTCCGGTAAGAGAGTTCTTAGATGGCCGGTTTCCTGGATGGTGGATTGGAAGGAGAGGCCCCATCGAATGGCCTGTCAGCTTACCTGATTCATCGCCTTCAGACTTTTTCCTTTGGGGACACTTGAAAAATAAATGTTTTGCTACGCAGCCCGAGTCCATAGAAGATCTTCGCCAACGAATTACAGCAGAGTGCAGAAGTATAACACCTGATATGCTACAGAATGTTAGGAATAGATTTGAACAAAAT
>NW_019292552.1:0-29888 GCF_000500325.1 Leptinotarsa decemlineata | reverse complement strand
TAGAAAAAGTACACGCTTCTCACAAGCAAAAAAAATCTCAGACTTCTTAGAGGCATATCGATCGAAAATTCTCATCCCACAAAACTTCTTAATTAAATAAATTTCAATAATGGCAGTAATACAAATTCCGATGTAATCAACAGAAATATGTGTAATCATAGTTCACCTATCAATGTTTTCTAATAAATCTATACCTAACCTTGGAAATTTATCTTCGAATATCATAAAACTTTTTCATAATGAACGAAATATCAAGATATGCCAAAACTATAAAGAATTTGAATAGTAAATTGAGAGATAAAACAGATACTACAAAAAAGTCAAATGTGAGTTATAACATTCCTTGTAACAATAATTGTAACTTGGATTATTTTGAAACAACATCTAGAATTCTTAATGATATAATAACTTCACATGAAATTGATATAAACCCTAATAAGAAATTATGTGCGTTAGCACAATATTCTCTAGAAACAGGACATGAACCAAATTACTCTATTATCAAAGTTTTACATACATAAAAAAATTCCAAACGTCTTTTTCTTGAAATGGTTAAAAATAATAAGTCTTTTGATTGTATGAAAAGAGAACTGACATTGATTGATCTCAGCAGTATATACAGTAACTTAATGAAACTACATCAGAAACATAATAATAATGAAAATTGTATCAATCAGTAACTCTTTCTTTACAGTCAAAGATTGTGAAATCATAATATTCATTGAAAAATGACATTTATGTGAAGGTATGACATTTGTGAGATCCAGAAAAATCATAAACATGTTTGACTTTCTTCTTCACAACAAGTGAATGTTTGGCAAAGTAGAGCAGAGTTTTAATTTTTCGACTGAGAGACCCCGTGATATATGATCTCAGAGTTCCACCCTTCACAAATTTCTCGAACAATCCAAAGCATTCTAAAATGTTCTAGAGCATTCAACAACATTCCAGAACATCCCTGAACATTCTAGAATATTTTGGAATGTTCTGTGCGATGCCGGGTATTTCAGTTCTGATTTATGCTTCAGAGTCATGAAAAACTGAACTACCGGATTTGCTCCACCCAGAGAAGACGAGGCAGACATTCGAGCGATGTTATATTCCACATTAAATGGCATCAATAGGTCTTTCAAATGAATGATATGTCACACACTCACACTTTGTTTTATTTGAATCCAAAGCTGGAAAGCGCTCGATTAAATAACCTATATAAGAGAAATAGTACCGGTTCAAGAACAGTTCCTTGGGGTGCACATCTGCAATGGGACACCAAACACGTTATTGATTTTAACTCTTTGAGTCCTGTCCATTATAGAGTCCCATGCTAGGTACTTGACAGCTTGATCTTCCTCTTGAAGACGATCACTTGATAATCGAAACACGTGTCAAAGTATCAAAATAATGGTTTGATGTTGGGAAAGAACTCCAGTAATATTCTGTACTCGGCAAACGCTTCAGAAGTATATCTTGATCCACTGTTTCAAATGTTTTGGCCAATGGTATACATCGATGTTTCGTCGTAAGACACTTGCCCTAAGGCTCTTCAGTACCAAATTGGATAACATTGTAGAAAATACACACAACTACGATTTTAATTTCACGGAATAAGCTTGATCTGCTTATGTCATCGATGACATCGTAATGACATTCATTCACTTGGCTGGGATTAAGTCAAATAGATGAATGAATTTATGATGCACTGTTTGGAAGATTAAAACTGGTTTTAATCTTCCTCTTTGAAGATGATCACTTGGTGATCAAAACACGTGTCGAGGTGTTGAAAATAACGATTTGGTATTGGAAAAAAAACTCCTCAATAAAATGAATTAACGGGGTCTCTCAGTCAAAAAATCAAAAATCAAAACTCTGCTCTACTTTGCCAAGCTTTCGCTTCCGATAGAAAGCTTCTTCAGAGTCTACAATTTAATGAGTCGTGAATTTTTCCGCCAATGAATAACATTACAAATCATACTTACAGGAAAAATGAGTGAAAAAAAATTAATTGAACATATAAATTGACGAAAGAAAGNCGTTTCTGGGGTTGGTCAACCAACGCAGGTAAAGTTTTTTTGGCTCAAAAAAACATCATCAGAAGTATCACTGGTATAAGTTACATGGAGTCCTGTGAACCTTTTTTCAAGAAATTACAAATACTGACTTTACCCTGCTTGTACATAATGGAAATTTGTGTCTACGTTTTTCAAAATAAAAGTCAATTTCCTTTAATAGGCTCTACTCATACAATTAACACTAGGCCAAAAAAAATATATCAAGTTCCTCTAGCTCGAGGGCGGATTGCTCTTAAAGGTCCTAATGTTGCAGGTCCTCGTTTGTTCAATATTTTACCAACTGAAATAAAAGAAAGCAAAACATTAGAGATGTTCAAAACAAAGATTAAAAATTTTTTAGTTCTGAATGCGTATTACAGTGTTGATGATTATTTAACGTAAGTGTATGTGTGGTGTGTGCATGCGTTTTCGTGTGTGCTTCTAGTTTTAGTGTAGTAGTTTATAATTTTAGCTTTACTGACTATTCCTAATACAATTACTTATGAAATTGTCGAACAGGAACATAAAGGATTTGATTTGATTTGATTTGAGGTGTTATTCTTAAAATACTTATCTCAGAAAAGTAACCACAACTATCTGTGCAATAATAACTTTCACTAAATGAAGTTGTTTTTTCACACGGCATTTTGGTGAAAAAATATAAACGGTACTTCAATTTGCGCTAAATTTTCCGCTATGATAGACTTGAGCCGGTCAAAACTTGTCTTTTGGATTTTTTCCCAAGTAGTTCTGCCTTGCTTTGAGAAATTTCGTAATTTCCATCTAATTTTCCCTCAACAGAATCTTACCTTTTTCGTTCTGAATCAGTTTCGTTCTGTTTTATCCATCAGAGACTATAATAAGTGATGGATATTAGTTTTCCAATCTTTTCCACGCTATAATGAGTTATTTCTAGAGCTTCCGTAGTCTCCATTCTCTTTCTTTCGCTCCAGCAAACTTTTCCCCCTCATCCAATCCGAATGACGATTCGGAAACAATAAAGCTGCTATTATTATTTACGCTTCTTGGAGTTTTGGATACTGTTCAGGTGATCGCGATATATATGGGGGTTTGAATCCCCGTATATCTTTTATGTTTTATAAATCAAAGCGGAAGTTATCGGCGATAATGAACTCGAATATTCACTCTGGCACTCTTCTCAAGTTACGCGAGGAGTTTCAGAGTTTTCTCTTCGAGAAATATTGGGTGATGAAATTTTTCTTACACAGAGTTCGAGATGGAGGTGGAAACGAACATCAACTTTCGAGTTTACTTTATAAATCGATGTTCAGATATACCCTTTTACCCCCGATTTTACTCTAGTCTTTCTGAAATTGTGAACCCAAACGAAAATTTTACTCTTTCCTCAATATTCTCAACAAATAACAGGTGACAATATGGAATGGACTTTGCCGATAGATAAAAAACATATCAATTGGTGAATATAATCAATAACAGAAACACTTCCTGATAACCCAAATTTGTATTGTTTGCTGTCCAAAATTCTCCAGTACCACTGTCAAATATGGAAAATAATCATGAAACAATTCAAATTCATTTAAGCGAATACATGAATTGAAAGATGTTCCAACCTCAACTTCAATATTTTATAACAAAAGCACTCAGTATTCAGAATACAATCTTTCAATATTTCAAGTTGATAGACATCAAAGTTGATACGATCACAGGATATAGAAATATAAAACAATCTCCAAAAACGCAAACTTTGCACAGATTTCATGCTGAGAATTTTACCTTAGTGACCGGATCAAAGTTGCAATGTTTTTTGTGAAACATTACAAGAATTAGCCATGTACCGGGTCTATCCCACTTCAGCGTTGGACAAATGGGGAGAAACTCCTTACATAGAATGAAAGAACATTGGAGTAGTTTCTTCACTGTGAATACCGATTCCTCAATTGTGAACTATCTTTCGGTAGAGCTGCCAGTAAATTCTGGTGAATACCTGCCAAAAAACAACTACGCTGGACATTGAATTATACTCAACAGATAGCAATGCAAAATACCTCACAGGGGTTGGTCTTGCAGATGTTTGTTTACCCAGCAGCAGGTGCACGCTGTCTAACAACTAGATCACCTGCAGACCGGCTTCGAAGTATCACCTCGCATCAGTACAGTGAAGATCGCGGGTCGACTGTATGTATGAAACCTTTGTCATAGAGAAACATTTGTTAACACATGACTCTCTCTCAGTCTTTTAAAAAATATTCGATTCATCTCCATGAATTTCAGTTATGGAGATCTACAGCTATCAATTGGCCGCGGTGGTAGTGTGCCCGACTCACGATCGGAAGGCCGTGGGTTCGATTCCCGCCTCGACCAGATATTTTTCTCGGGAGCATTTGCCTAGTTGAAGCTGGGATAATTCTGCAACCGTGTTAGGAATCACACGTTGAATGGTAAGAACTCGTTAGTCCTTATCTCGCACAAGTTTCTCAACTTTTGAGAGTTGTCGTTCGTATGGGGGCGACAGCAGATTAACGGGAAAACAGATTTTGAAGACACTTTACATCAGAGATTACAGTATTGTGCTAACGTTGAGCTGAAAAGTTCATAGGCTAACATAGTTGTGACAAATATAGAGATCATACAATTTTCTGATACTAGTTTTTGAAGTACGATTTGTCTTCAGCCACAAAATAGACCTCAGTCAAAATAGACCTCATCGAAGCTAAATTTTCCTCTTACGATCATTATCGTGAGGTTTGAGAAAAGAAAAATGTCAATGGGGGCCATATCTGGAGAAAATGGTGGATGTGGAAGTATTTAATACTAAGTTAGTGCAATTTTGCCATCGTTTCCGATGATTCTTGACACAGTGCATTTTGTTGATGAAACGTTACATTCTTCTTCTTCAAAGGGAGCCGTTCTTTCGCAATTTCGTCTCCCAAACGCTCCAATAAATCTATGTAAAAGTCGCTGTTGATAGTTTTTCCCTTTTAAGATAATCGAAATGATGTGAAATTTGTACACGTGTCTGAAAATTATATGGATTGGATAACAGTGGGGCCATCTGTATGTTAGCATGCAAACTTTTCATCTCATCTTGCTTCGAAGGGAACGTTTCAAATCGATGGAACTACACAAGTCTCGAAATTTGTTAATTCATCCACGATCCCTGATATTCGTATCCCAACTGGTCGTCACTCTCTTGGACTAAGAAACAATACATAAAGAGTCACTTGTATCTGAGATACCCGCGACCACAATTGTCTGAGCGAAAATATTTTTGTAACTCATCATAGTTTTTTATTCTTACAGTGAATTATGGCATCCAAAAGAGTGTATAAGTTTGATAATGAAGCAGATGTATCAGAGCTGCGAAGACTCCTTCTTGAAGACGATGATGATCCAGTTGGGGAGGTCTTAGATGAAGCAAATGATACAGACTCTTCTGAACACATAGAAGAAAGAGATGGAAGTTCGGATAGTGAACAAAACGATTCGGGCGGAAGTATAGCGTCAGATAACGAAAATGAAAATTGTTATATAGCTCTCAGAAAGAAAAATGGAAAAATTACCGACAATTACGTTTAGAAAAAAATATCCTACAACAGAAGAAGAAGGTTTAAGAAGCAACATATTCTTGTGCGTCTACCAGGTGTTATTGGTAATGCTCATCAAGCAAGACGATGTCATGAAATATGGCAATGTCTATTCGATGTCACCATTCTGAACTTGATAGTGACCTATACCAATCAGCATATAATCAGTATACAAGTAAGTTTCAGCAGAGATAGAGACGCTCGTACTACTGATCTTACTGAAATCAAAGCATTTATAGGGCTGCTTTATTTGGCTGGACTGTATAAAGGCGGTCGACTGAATTTAGAGGAGCTGTGGGATACAGAAGGAAACGGTGTCGAAATTTTTAGATTGACCATGGGATTGATGCGCTTCAGGTTTCTAATTTATTCTATAAGGTTCGATAATCGAGAGACCAGAGATGAGAGAAAAAAGAATGATCGTTTCGCGCCAGGACCCGCAACAACTGAAAGGTTGATATATCCGGTTCGGAGATCCAATGCCTGGGTTTTTGTGAATTGATCGTTTTGGATGTGTGCTGTCGTCTGCAGAATGATATATTAGATTTTCGTTTCATTCCAATGACTCATCGATATGCACTAGAAAGATGATTGGGGACAATATGGATACCTGAGAAACACCAGCGTTGACGGTGAAAGGGAGATATCCATCGACGGCCACTTGCAAGGAACATTCTTTCAGGAAGCTGGAGAGCCCTATACAATGATCACACAAGCTATAGCATCAACTATACAACACATACTATAGAAGGTCGCCTGTTGATTTTGTTTCGTTCAATATCATCATCACATTTTTAAGGATGTGGTGGTTTGTGACTTTCTCTATGATTTTTGATATCACTGATAGCAAAGCTACTAATCTCTAGTGATTTGGAAGATTTTTCCAGTCGTTTCTGGGAGTAGGTTGCACGAAAGCAGTCTTCCAACGATAAATTCGACGTACTATTTTGTATCGTGAACCCAATCCTATTTTCCATGAATATATTTCGCTTTCCTAATCTCCGTGAGCTCCTCAACATATAACATCACGTCAACCAAAGACGAAAAAAATGATTCGCTCATGTACACGAACAAATTGCCACTTTCCACGGTAAACAGCAAAGCAAACCAAGCGTCGTTGATAATTCCTTCCATCCTAGAGAAGCACCGTCGACAGCCGGGTATATTTTTATTAAATTCGGTAGGGTGTTTGCTTCGAGCAGAGACAGCACTTTAGCACTGCGATAATTCACTTTGAAGCGAATTAAATAGATTTTAATGCGGCTAGAGTACACGAGTTATGCGCTGTCGCAATGTTATGCACTCTGCGATATTATAGCACAGTAATTGAAGCGAAAATTCTCACCAATGTGTATTGTCAACTATACCGTCTTTTGAAAGTTTGAGAAAATATTGGTCTTGAAACTTAACATACTCCATCCATTTACCTTTTCAATCTGAAGTTTTGGAGTCTGACGTTATATTGACTATTATTAGCCTTGATACATTAGAGAGGGCGCGCCAGCATTATTAACCAACGACCACTCCTCATACTGTGGGTCCGAGAGTCATGTGCCTGAGCCAAGAATGACAGCCTTGTGCATTAATCCGGCTAAGATTTCTGCATCAGCGCGGCGAGCCGGCATTATTTTGAGATTCGAAAGGAGAGAGAGCATCATTCCACCAAGGACTCCAATAATGAAGTGAGTCGGTCTATTCGACTCTCAACTGCAACCCTTAAGGGTTTATTGTGGCTCACAGCTATTCACACTCGGCCAAATAAACCCAGCTTCTTGACGAAGCCGATTAGTTTGTATGGTGAGTGGTCTTTCAGGTCAGATGGTGAGAGTACGGATCTGCCGAACTCAAAGAACCTGATTTGGTCCCCAGCGGGGCAGGCACAAAGTATATGCTCTGCAGTTTCATCATTTCCCAGACAGAGGCGACACACACTGTCTTCCGACAATCCAAGTCTCTGCATGTGATGATTCAAATGACAGTGACCTGTAAGAAGGCCTGTTAGACATTGGTTCACTTCCAACAACTGTTTGGAAGTGAACCAATCCTGGGAGATTCTGCCAGAAGTCTATAAATCTTCTTGCCATCCAGGTGTTGAGTGTTTGTTTGGCAAAGCCTAAAGCGATAACAATGACAGGTTCTGGTCCAATGAAACCGCTTGCAGCACCCTCCTTTGCAAGAGAGTCAGCAGCTGCATTGCCTTCCAGGCCAGTATGGCCAGGAATCCAGACCAGAGACAATCTGTTTAGTCTTCCTATCGAGGAGAGTCTTTTTTGGCAGTTTGCTATGAATTTAGACGTTGCTCGGTGGGAGCCAAGACCTTCCAATGCCGCTTGACTGTCCGAGAATATTTTTATTGACTTGTGAGTGAGGTTGGATTCATCCAATGTCTCCGCACAATTCAATAGCGTAAATTTCCGCTTGAAGTACAGTCGCATAAGTTCCTAGGCAGGTAGATAACTCTGTCCTGGGTCTGCGACTGAAAACACCTGCTTGATAGCTGGATAGAGTTTGTGCGGAGTTCGAAGAGAAATCTTCATATTTTATTCGTTTTTCCTTTTTCATTTCGAACGATATTCGTCTTGCCTGGAACAGAAAACGCCACGACAGATATCGTTTTCCTCTGGTGGTCGAGAAGGACTACATTAGGTGTAATAGCTTGTACGAACCTGAGGGTGGGGAACAAATAGATCCAATAAATTCAGCACCTGTCGTTCCTTAAAACGGATTCAATATCCTCCTGAGCGTAGGGCAACACCAGTGCAGTACAGTGCGTCAATGCAGTTAGAGTGCCGTAGTGTGCACTCTTACGGCCGTGTTATTTATTTATTTATTTGTAATACAATACTCTACAGGACATAGCCCAATTACAGAGCAGGAAATAACAGAGTATAATAAATACATCACATTTCGATGGATATAAGCAAAGACACAATATGTTGGACATGCTGACAGCAAGTGCTTAAGGGTCTCAGATGCCTCGCGGTTGGCCCTGCACCTCGTATCAGGAACATCTTTGCCCAACATGCGACTGGGGTAGACTGAGGTGTTGAAGACACAATTCTGGCATGTCCTGATGAACTCTCACTTTTGGACTTCAGCCTACTCAACCTGAGAAAAGCGGAGGTTAGGCGCTTTGATGAGCCATGATCTGCAATGTTCTTGAAGAAGAGCTCATGCATTGGTTTTTCCTTGTGTTGTCGCTGGAGTGAAGTGATCTATGCGGGTTTCACATGCACCTTTTACTGAACAAGAACGAGTTTTGTTAAATATTTTTCGTGCTCTTCTTCAACTCATTTCTCAGGAAAAAAACAGTAATAAAACTGTGGGTTGGAGGAGAGGTAGTAACTAAATATCTCTTGAATAGTTAGAAAATTATATTCATTGGTGAAATTGAAGCTTACTGTATGGCCTGAATCTTGAACACATTTACTGATTGCTGCCTCTCTAGGGTTTCATTTCGGATTTCTAGTTCGGAACTGACATTCAGGTACAATAATACTATATTGAAATTTCCCAAATTTCATCGAAAAATCATCTTCAGCGATGAGGTCCATGTCTGAATGAATGGGTATGTGAACAACTGAAATTGTCGAATTTGGCACGATACCAATCTAGATTCGATCTGAAATCGTCCAATGCATCCCAAAAAAGTCACTTTTTGGTGTGGATTTTGGGCTGGCGACGTTATAGGTCCGCATTTATTTGAGAACGATGTTGTCTAGGCCATCACTTTCAATAGCGAACACTATTGGTCGATGATTAGCAACTCCTTTTGACCTGAATTAGATGATTTGGACACCAACGATACCTGGTTTTAACGGGACGGCGCTACGTAGCCCATGGAGGTGATGTGAACTGGTCACCGAGATCATGAGATTTAACTCCGTTATACTTTTTCTTGTGAGGTATTCTTAAGTTGTAGGTGTAGGCGAATAGGCCACAAATTACAGCGGTCCTCAAAGCCAACATAACTCGTGCCATCTGTAGAATTCAGCCTGATTTATGCTTCAGAGTCATGAAAAACTGAACTACCGGATTTGCTCCACCCAGAGAAGACGAGGCAGACATTCGAGCGATGTTATATTCCACACGGAATGGCATCAATAGGTATTTCAAATCAAAAAAAAATTCGATGATATGTCACATACTTACACTTTGTTTTATTTGAATCCAAAGATGGAAAGCGCTCGATGAAATAACCTATATAAGAGGAATAGAATCGGTTCAAGAACAGTTCCTTGGGGTGCACATCTGCAATGGGACACCAAAAACGTTATTGATTTTAACTCTTTGAGTCCTGTTCGTTATAGAGTATAATGCTAGTCGGTAGCCAAGCGGTTCGGCGTGGGTGATTTGTTCACTCACTCGAATTGACTGCCGTGTTGGTCGGTGGTTCAAGCCCTAGTCTGAACGATCGATCTTCACTTGCTATCGTCCAACCCGTGTTAGGAATCACACGTTGAAAGGTAAGACCTCGTTAATCCTTGCTCGCACAAGTTTCGACTTCTGAGGGTTGTCGTTCGTAGGGATGCGACAGCTGGTTAACGGAAAACAGATTTAAACAGAGAGGTACTTGACAGTTTGATCTTCCTCTTGAAGACGATCACTTGATGATGGAAACACGTGTCGAAGTATTAAAATAACGGTTTGGTGTTGAGAAAAAACTCCAGTAATATTTTGTACTTGACAAACGCTTCAGAAGTATGTCTTGATCCACTGTATCGAATGTTTTGGCTAAATATACAAACACCGTTATAGATCTCAGATGATTCTGGAGGCAGTTGTTAATTCAAACTATCAATCCAAAAACTGCTTTCCTTTTTGACTTGCTTTCCCAAAATATATGAAGAATATTCACTTTCTGAATCATCACCGATCGTAATGTTCATTCAAGTTTCAAACCCAGAAGAATACCTTACAAGTTCGAATGATTCAAAAACTCCAACCATAAAACATATCTCGAAACTGGAAGATCCTACTGTATCTGTATCTAACAACAACAATACATTATGTCGTATAAATGGGTCTTCTACCCCGCTGGTTTCGTCCCTTCGAGTGGCCGGCGTTATGCGTCGACTGCACGAAGGGGGGGGGTGAGTTCGGAGAAGTAAGAGTTTCCTTGACAGTGGTGGCGTTAGATAGAGGGAAGATACCCAGTTGTAAGGCTCTCGAGCCAGGTCAGCGGAACGCGATGGCATTATTCATGTATCTGTATCTGTAGAGTAGGGAGGGTGAGTGTAAACCCACGGCACTTAGGCCACATTTGAACCATTGTACATCCTCCCGAGGAGTTGTCCTCCTAGGTCCATCATCTCCTGACAGGGCATACCTGACAGTTTCATCTTTCTGTTCACACATCCTGCATAGAGGTGTGTCCACTAGCCCCATATGACTGAGGTGTTTCCTCAGTTGACAGTAGCCAGTCAGAAATCCTACTGTTAAGCGCAGTAGGTCATCGCCAGCTTACCAGGGTCGCCCAGGGTAACCCTGGCAAGATTGATTTCATCCTATCTCTTTAGGGATTGAGCATGGGTGTAATTTTTGGCTAGTTCCGTCGAAGTCATCAGGCCGTAGGTGCCACTGGGCCTTGAAATTCTTACTCTAGCCTCTTCTTTGGCTAAAGAGTCGGCAATGCGATTACTTTTACTCTTGTCATGCCCTCCAATCCACCTCAGGATAATGCTATCATCTACCAAGGCTTTGGCTAAATCTTGGTGGTACTCTAGTTCTAGCCCTGAGGTAACACGTTGTCTGTTCAAGGCTAATCAGGCTGCTATCAGTGCAGATTGTTATGTTTTTGCCAGAAATTCCTATCTTGGTTATTTCTTTCGTGCTGATTGAGATACCAGCCAGTTCTGTTCGAACCACGCTGGTAGTTTTTCCCAATCCCCACTTAATCCTTAGGCTTCGTGATCTGCAGTACACTCCACATCCTGAGCCTTCTTTGGTTTTTGAGACGTATTGCATCTGTAGCATCTGACTTTGTGTTCTGTTATATTTGCATTTTGTAGGGTTTATTAACACAAACCTGGGTTCAATTGCATCACTGATTGCCAGCAGCAGAGGTTGCGCAGTAAGCGCTTCCCGTCATAGGCTCAGCCTCAATTGACTCACTCCTACTTAGAGGAATTCTTCGAGTCTCGTTCTTCAGATAGTCCTTCAAAAACCCATGTTGGTTCTCTTATACCCGTACTTGAAAAACGCTTTAGACGTATGTCGTCATTGACTGTATCGAATGTTTTAGCAAAATATACAGACGCAGTTATAGATCCCAATTGATTCTGAAAGCAGTTGTCAATTCAATCAATCAATTCAAAAACTGCTTTTCTTGTTGACTTGTTCTCCCAAAATATATAAAGAGTCTTCACTTTCTAAATGATCACCGATCGTAATGTTTATACAAGTTTCCAACCCAGAAGAATACGTTACAATTTTGTATGATACAAAAACGTTAACCATGGAAAATATCTTCAAACTGGAAGCTCCTTTCGATGATTTTCAAGGAAGAGACTTCATCGACGCGACTATTACGGCGTCTTGATGTTTACTCTACGATATTAATGAAACACCGTCTAATGGCGGGGTGTTCATTTAATAAAAATGGATGTCGCGACTTCAACAGTTGATGACGACGTATGCCAGATGTATAATCATTTAATCGTTGCTGTTCTCTGACAGCGCTCGGTTGGAAAACGGAGGATTTGTTGAATGTTCTGGAACTTTCGACAAGGGTGTGATAACATTTTTGCCAATTTCGGCAGTCGGATGTTTCAGAATGATTGGATGGCTTGAGCATCTGGAGTGGTATAAAAAGTGTGGTCTTTCTGGAAATACGTTGGATATTCGTTCTTAAATATGTGTCATGTCAAAATTTGTTTGCAACAAATAACTCAAATTATCTTACAGGATGAGCAAATAATTGACGACTGCAAAAATATAAAGTCAGCGGAAATTTTCATTAATATTAGCTACTATTTTATTCAATAACGACAAGAATATTCATTTTTCAAGAGTTAATGTTTCAAACGCATACGCGTATGAACCAATTTGAGTTTGAAGACTTTTCTTGATTATTTTATTCATTTATCCTATAAATAATAATAATAATGATTTATTTTCCTAAGAAACATACAATGTTTANCCCATAAACAATATTCCAGGCGTCTTGCTTCGTCGCCTTCTTGAAGTGTGTGTAAAAATTTTGGCTTGAAAGGTTTAATATTCTTCGCCTTGAGACATCTCCGAATAGTTTCTCGTGGAATATTCAAATATAAAGTGGCATTCCTCATACTGGCATTAGGATTATTTCCGACGAAATGATTTAAAATGATTTAATTATTCCTGTCATTCCTGTTTCGTCTTTGTACAGGATTACTTTTTAACATCTTTTTTGATACTGCACCAGTTTCATTGAATTTTTTATTTACCATTCCGCAGCTAATACGAGGACGATCTGGATGTTTCTCATTAAATACTCTACAAACCTCTCTGGCACTTCTAACGTCATCTCCCGAAAGGCGTACAATTTCAATTTTCTCTCTCACGTTCAATCTTGCAGCCACACACTGTATACGGTTCGGAGACATTTATGTTTTCGGAGAAAAGCGATGCCTGGGTTTACGTGACATTGAGTCGAACCTGGTTACTCTCACCCCAATTCCAAATCATTCCTAGATCCTCATCAAGATATGCAATCTCGTGCTGCTGGTGAAGATGTGCAAACGCAGCCGATGTCGTGGAGTCCAAATGGAATGATGAGACAAGTATGGAATCTAATGGATTTTTGTTCATCATCCAATCAGTCGTTAATGTACAATAAAAAGAGGATTGGAGACAATATGGATCCCCGGGAACACCAGCGTTGATGGTGAAAGTACCCGAGAGATAACCATGATGATTTGACAGATGAAGTTTCAACAAGATGGCCGTTATCAATTGTCAAAGTCCCTGTTGGAAGACCCCATAGAACTCGAGAGCTCCTAATGACCACACCTAATTTTTTGTCCATTAGAAGAGACAGCGCGTCCCATTTGAATGAAAAAGGCAAAGTTACAGTTTCTGGCATCAAAACCCATGCAAAGAGTTCCAAATGTATGCAGGGTGAGAGTGTGTGTGTGTAGTGGTGCATTCGGAATTGAATCGGTAGCGACGGTCCGTATCAACGTAGGCCTTTTCCACCTATCAACCCGTCCATTGAATATGCATATTTCAACGTTACAAACAGAAACAAATCCCATTCATTTACATATAAAATATATACGTTCTGCATGCGGAGATGGCGTTGTACACTCTTTTTGCACATCCGGGAGTGGGATTCGTGCGTGTTGTTTTTGCGTTTAACTGGGAAACATGGGTGTAGATTTCGTTTTGTGATTATTTCTGTCTCACGCTCCCACTGATATGCTGAAGTAATCTGAAATGAGGAGATCTCCTTCTTCAAATCTGTCAACGTTAATTTTCTATCACAAACATCAAAGAATTATTTCGAAAAACTGAACTGCTCAAAACAAATGAAGGGTCATCTCTTCATGAGCTTGTAATTTTTTTAACAGTAAAACAACTTATTTTTTGTTGTGTGAAGGGTATACACGGGAAAAGTGAAGAACTACCAAAATCCTAATGTCCACCAAATGTCTGCATCTCTTCACCAACTTCTTCGACATCATTCCATTCGGCTCTCACGGATATTTCTATTTGAAAGATTCGTGGACACTGGCTGATATTCATGAAATACTCATTTCGCTGCATCTTCAAAATTTATTCATAGAATTTAACTTAATGATGGATTGGTAACAATATTATCTTCGTCTGTGGGATTGTCTTTCAGTTTGCGGACCATTTCATTTTCCACATAAAAGGTTCAATAATTTTTCTCGATTGATTTTCGACGTCTTTCACTACTCCAAATGTCTGCATTTCTTCACCAACTTCTTCGACATCATTCCATCCGGCTCTTAGGTGTATTTCTATTTGAAAGATTCGTGGACACTGGCTGATGTCCATGAAATACTTATTTTGCTGCATCTTCAAAAGTTATTTACAGAATTTCACTTTATGATGGATTGATAACAGTACTATCTTCGTCTGTGGGATTTTCTTCCAGTTTGTGGACTATTTCATTGAGTTCATTGTTTGTTTTCTCCACGAAAGGTTCAATAATTTTTTTCAATTAATTTTCGACGTCTTTCACTCCACCAAATGTCTGCATTTCTTCATCAACCTCTTCGACATAATTCCATTCGGCTCTTAAATGTATTTCTATTTGAAAGATTCGTGGACACTACTGGCTGATGTCCATGAAATACTTATTTTGCTGCATCTTCAAAAGTTATTCACAGAATTTAACTTTATGAAGGATTGGTAACAGTACTATCTTCGTCTGTGGGATTTTCTTCCAGTTCGTGGAACATTTCCTTGAGTTCATTGTTTGTTTTCTCCATAAAAAGTTCAATAATTTTTCTTGATTGTTTTTCGACGTCTTTCACCAAATGTCTGCATTTCTTCATCAACTTCTCCGACATCATCCCATTCGGCTCTTAAGTGTATTTCTATCTAAAAGATCCGTGGACACTGGCTGATGTTCATGAAATACTTATTTTGCTGCATCTTCAAAATTTATTCACAGAATTTAACTTTATGATGCATTGGTAACATTGATGCATTGGTAACTTCGTCTGTGGGATTGTCTTCCAGTTTGTGGACCATTTCATTGAGTTCATTGTTTGTTTTCTCCATAAAAGGTTGAATAATTTTTCTTGATTGGTTTTTGACGTCTTTCACTACACCAAATGTCTGCATTTCTCCACCAACTTCTTCGACATCATCCCATTCGGCTCTTAAGTGTATTTCTATCTGAAAGATCCGTGGACACTCGCTGATGTCCATGAAATACTTATTTTGCTGCATCTTCAAAAGTTATTCACAAAATTTAACTTTATGAAGGATTGGTAACAGTACTATCTTCGTCTGTGGGATTTTCTTCCAGTTCGTGGAACATTTCCTGGACACTACTGGCTGATGTCCATGAAATACTTATTTTGCTGCATCTTCAAAAGTTATTCACAGAATTTAACTTTATGATGGATTGGTAACAGTACTATCTTCATCTGTGGGATTGTTTTCCAGTTTGTGGACCATTTCATTGAGTTAATTATTTGTTTTCTCCATAAAAGGTTCAAAAATTTTTCTCCAATAATTTTCGACGTCTTTCACTCCACCAAATGTCTGCATTTCTTCACCAACTTCTCCGACATCATCCCATTCGGCTCTTAAGGGTATTTCTTTTCCCTTTGTCCGTGGAGAGAAAAGGAGCCCGCTTTCCGCTGACGTTTGCGTGAGAGAAAGAAAAGCCAGACGAACTGGCGCGGTTACGCTTCAGGTAAAGAAGCGGTTTACCCTACCATAGGAAGTTATCACTTCAAAATCTGAAAAAATGTCTTGTATCTTTGTTAGATCTGGAACTTTTCAGACAGTCTGGTAGCTTTCACACTACAAACAGATCCGCTCCTCCTCAACTTCCATGCAAACTCCAGTTATGAGTTTCCAGATCTGAGATATGGCTAACTTAATGTCCCACATGGTTACGTCGGCGAGAAGCAACCTGCCGGCATCTAGACCGCTTATCGTCCCCCATTTATCGCCGCCCATTTGCATCAAAGACTCCCCGCGCTGCCATATACCCGTAACGTTCAAACTGCGCAATGAGGGAGTGAGATTGAGTTAAGATCAGGTAACGGCGTCCTCAGGACACTCGGAAAATGTTCTGTTATCGCCTTCGCAGAAGCCTCCTTTTGCATAAGATATGCCTTTGATGCAAAACCGCTCTCGGGGTCGAAATAATGTGGGAGTTTGGTCTCGCGTGTGAAGTTCCAGAATTTGTGTTTATTTTCGTGGAATGAAACTCCTCCCAGGGATTATTGGGGTATTGGAAAGTGCAAAATAATTTCTGTAAATGTTTTTTCGGGTATTTGTTCAGGAGAGTTTTCCATTAGGGTGCATATTTGCTGTAAAAATATGACATTTTTCGAATGTTCATTATAGAAATATTACTGAAAACATTTTCAAAATGTTGACCATCACTAATCAAGAAAATCCGGTACACTACAATGTAATAGTACAGCGTTTCAAAACCATTTTTTCATTTAGAGAAGACCCTCCTTTTCACCAGGGGTATAACCAGTATCTTCCAATTCTCCAATTGAAAATTGAGAAGGTAGTATCAACTGTTTCAACAGAAACACCTGTTTCATGAACAGTATAATCCAATGTTTATCAAACACGAGATGGTTGCTGGAATATTTAAAAACGGATACATAAATGGAAGATATCAATACTAGTTTTTCTAGTGTGGAAGGTGCTTCAATGAAAGCGTTCGCAGAAGTTATCAAGAAATTGTGGTTGAGAAGTTTCATCTGATAGGGTAATGAACACTGCCCACTTCGAAAGTCAGATTTCGAAATTTGCCTCTCGATTCATGGAATCTTTCCATCAAGACGCCCAGGAATTCCTTCGATATCTTTTAGAAAGATTACATGAGGACCTCAATGGATTTACTGAGAGATCTAACCCGATCTTAATGGAGATTGACGAAAAATTGAGTAACGGCGTGAAAATCGCATGAGTTCTGGTTGAGATACTTGAACATAATTGTAGACAATTTACTATGAAGTGCACACACTGTGGATTCTCATCAATAACCTTCGATCCTTTCTGGGATTTGTCTCTCCCTATACCACAAAGAATTGGCCGATTGAGTTTGTTACGATGCTTGGATTTTTTCACAAACGAGAAAACCCTCGAGGGAGATGAAAAACCAATCTATTCGAGGTGCAAGGGAAGAAGAAAACGCACTAAGTCCCTATCAATCCATAAGTTTTTCTGTATTTCAGTAATCCATTTAAAAATATTATCTCCAACGAAAAGATTCAGAGGTATATTGAATGTTGTCATTCAGTTTCCCTTAAAAGGATCAGATTTTGCAGCAGACAATGTGACTCCTTGTCGTTACAATCTATATACACATTCGAATCACAGTGGGACTACTTACAATGGGCACTACATAGCATATTGCAGACACCCTTATAGTAGCACGTGGAATGAATAAAACTATTTACACGTGTCCCTAATTTCACCACCAAACACCAACAGTGCTGCTTTGTTCCCTCCTCACAGGAGGAAACAAAGCAGCACTGTTGAGATGAGCTAAATTCTGTGAATTGATTTGCATTTCATGTTTCTTCTGATTCTCCTACTCAAACAACCCACTATTTTCTTGTATTTTCTCGAAACAAGTGTGAAAAACACTTATCGAGTACTCATTTATTCACCTTCACCTTCTTACTACAATGTTCTGTATTCTCATTTCCTATGTGAATGAATATTATTATTATCAATTATCAATACACACAATACTCCCCTCTGGCTGGTATCTCAATCGCCACAAAAGAAATAACCAAGAAAAGAATTTCTGGCAAAAACATTACAATCTGCACTGATAGCAGACAAGCACTATTAGCCTTGAACAGACACCGTGTTACTTCAGGGCTAGCACTTGAGTGCCACGAAGATTTAGCCAAAGCCTCGATAGATAATAACATTATCCTGAGGTGGGTTAAAGGGCACAACAGGAGTAAAGGTAATCGCATTGCCGACTCTTTAGCCAAGGAAGCGGCTGGACTAAGAATTTTAGGACCAAGTGGCACCCACGGCCTGATGACTTCGACAATTGCGGAACTAGTCAAAAGTTACACCCATGCTCAATCTCTAAAGAGATGGGATGAAATCAAAGGATGTAATCTTGCCAGGATCACCTTGGGCGACCCTGGGAAGCTGGCGCCGAAGAAATATCTGGCGATGACCAGGAAAAATCTACGCCTTACAGTAGGATTTCTGACTGGCCACTGTCAGCTAAGGAAACACCTACATAATATGGGGCTAGTGGACACACCTCTATGCAGGATGTGTGAACAGGAAGATGAGACTGTCAGGCATGTCCTGTGCGAGTGCCCGGAGTTATCGTCAATAAGAGAGTGTGTGTTCGGCGAGTCTTGGCCTACACCTGCCGATATAAAGTAGATGTCTCCCAGCGACCTGTCCACCTTCCTGGAAAGGACAGGATGGACGACGACCTAGGAGGACAACTCCTCGGGAGGATGTACAATGGGTCACATGTGGCCTAAGTGCGTGGGCTTACACTCACCCTCCCTACTCTACAGATACTCCCCTCTGGATAATCCTTTGAGTCAACAGTGAATATGGGCTGCTACAATTCAACAAACACAATACAAATCCCAGGATGATCAATGTAACATTTAACCAACTTCTAGAGCAATACGAAGACTCCTTTCCATTATACATCCATGATACATACATACAGTATACATTATACATTACACATTACACATTATGCATTATACATTATACACTATACACTATACACAATACATTATACATGCATCTTCAACGGAAGATGGAGTAGAGGCAGCTTTCACCAGCTCTGATTTCAGCTGTTTATTTAAATTGTCGAAAGATCGCATAGTATTCACAAGAGAACTATACGCTATTTGAAGAGCATTAGAGTACATGGAGAAAAAAACTTCCCAACATGCTTGATTGTCAAAAACTCACTCGAAGTAACTAAACACCAATTATCCCATCTTGCTTCTTATAAAACTGTTTTCTCACTCACTACATCAAAAATATATTTTCATCCAGTTTATGTGAGTCCCTTCACAAATTGCCGTAGTTGGAAATGAAAGAGGTGACAAATTAGCAAAAGAAACAATTACTAACCCGCTAATAGATACAGTGTCACTTGCCGCTCATTTGGATCTGTATAGGAATACAAGCAAACAACCATCAACAGTTGGCAATCCCAATAGAATAGTTCGTCAGCAAAACTTCATGAGATAAAACAGTCATTATCTTCTTGTAGAAACTCCCCCAATGAAAGAAAATTCCAGGTCACAAATAGAATCGGTGAGATTATTGCGCGGTGTTCCACAAGGATCTATACTTGGGCCTTTATTTTTTAGTTTATATACCTCAAATATAATGACTGAGATCAATCTCTGTAAGTATCAAGCTCACGCTGATGATACCTTTTGATACTTTATGTATCGTTTAAACCAGAATTGCTGAATGAAGCTGTTGCTGACATCAATACTGAACTTCAAAACATTCATGATTCTTCTGTGAAACACAAACTGCAACTCAATCCTAATAAAACGCAGGTTCTTATGTTTGGCCCCAAGTTATTATGCCAAATTTATTTACCTGAAGTAAATATTTCTCTGAATGGTATAACTCTGAATATAGCACCGGAGGCAACGAATATTGGATTGATGTTGGATAATAATTTCAGGTTCAGAAAGTGAGTTTTATTATAAATATAATTCATATGGGGAAACATCAAATTATAAAACAACAATAAAAATTAATTGGCGCTCCGGAGCGACTTCATTGATTCCAGTGGCGCATTTCCTTTTTCAGCTGCAGGAAAACACGGAAAAACTTGCAGCATCACTTCATCTGAAGATTTTCATCTACTAATGTTCTCTCTGTCATGAAACAAAATGTAGGGTGTCTCCAGATGTTTCAATAAATTCAATCTCTAACCTTATTTCACAATTCTCATACTAATCAACAAATCACCGCAGTATCTTTATGATAAAGTTCGATTTCGTGAAAATGAACATGAAGTGAATGTCCGACACAAAAATTCAATAACTGTCTCCCACCACAGCACAGCACTGTTTGGGAGATCGTTCAGTTTTTCTATCTACACTCATTACAATAGTCTCCCCACATATAAAAAAAAATTGCTTTTCAGTGCAACTACCGTCAACTAAAGTCATTCTGTAAGCATTATGAATTACCCCTCTTTTATTCCTTTTATTTTTTTCCTCTCTCACTACATGGACACTATAATTTTTTGTACATTATATGTTTGATGAATACTTTGAGTTTTGTATATTGTAAAGGAGTTGAATTGAAGAGCAGGATTCGGCATGTTGATGCACACGCTTGTCTCCTGAATTCTGCTCTGGAGTTTCACCAAACCTATTGTATTTTCTTTTGTGTACTTTCTTTTCCACCTTGGTAAAGAAAATACATTATTATTATTATTATCTCATTTTGTCTTCGTCTAGGCCACACTCGTCTCATCCATGGGTATCTACTATCTGAAGAAGAACCCTCAGTATGTAAGTGTGTGAAACATATTCTCACCGAGTGAAAAGTGAATTTTGATGAACTCTTCAACTTCACCAGTCCTTCATTTCAAAAAATCCATCCTGCCAACGCATGTTGCGACAACCATAAAACTCCATCAACTCTTGACTCGCGACATAAAATGCAATATCACACCTTCACCAACCAATCCCAATACAGGTGGCAGTTTTATTCATCCACCTCGTCGCTAGACGCGATATTGTAGTTTCCGAGAAAATACTCAGCAGTCTGTGAGTATCTTCCGCTTCAATATTTGTTTCTTTCGAATTATGTTGCCGTATTATTGAAATTGTCTTCATATTGTGTAACGCAGAGCGAGGAGCTTTCACTTGAATCTATTGTAGGAAACGTGTAGTTGCACGAGCGTTATTTTGCTGCAGAAGTGGGATCTTTGTTTGATTCGGTTATTTAGACGAGGAGGCAAAATAGATCAAAAGGAGTGGCTGTCACGCTCGAGGATTTGCAATGTAGTTAACTTTGATATTACGTTGGCGGGTTATTGTCTGATACAGTATGTATCAGGCGACTGGGCGACTGGGCGCCATCTTGGAAAAAAATTAAATGGAAAAGGGGGTCTTGTGATACATCTTTTTGAAGCTCGTGACAAATGCTTCACAACTCTTTACTATAATGTCAATATCTTCAACTATTACAAAATGGCGGAACTTCAAATGATTGCCTGAATACATTGACATTCAACTACATAATATGAGGTTATAAACTTGAGGTCAGTTCAGAAGATGCTCGAAATGGTTGCCTTGAACTTCTTGACATATGAACAGCCAATCCGATATTCCACGTCGAACATTTTCGAACACAGTAACGTCAATATCTCTACAAATGTTTTTTATTCTCTGCTGTATATCCAATTTTGAAGTAGATTCAGTTGCGTATACCTTTTCTTCCAAATAGCTCCTATAAAAGTAGTCCAAAGGTGTAAAATCTGGCGAGCGGGCTGGCCATTCTGTAGAACCTCGACGGCCAATCCAACGACCAGGAAAAGTAGTACCCAAATGGTTTCTTACTTGTCTGGAGTTATTTGGTGGTTCTCCATCTTGTTAGAATTCAATATCCATATTGAATTCATTATGATTCGCTTCGACGATTTCAGTGATGAGAGGATCAACAGTAGTTTCCAGCATATTCAAATACAGTTCCTCTGTTAAAGTCTGATCAATAAATAGAGGTCATACATTATGGTTTCCCAATATTCCTGTCCAAACTTTAATTTTTTCTGGATTTGGGTATGTATTTCCCGGAAAACAAGAGGAGTTGGTGTCACTTCAATAATGGCAATTTTGTCTGTGAACATTCCGGTTTGAAACAAATGTACATTCGTCTCTGAAACAAATATTGTGCAGATAGGTAGGATGTCTTGCAATGGTTTCTGTCATGATTTCGCAGAATTCTGTTCTTCGATCAGGGTCATCTTCAGTTGATTGGTGTACCATATTAATTTTGTATGCATGAAACCTATTCCTTCTGAAAAATAGGAGACGCCTCACAAATATTCGCGACGAAATAAGTAGACTGTTCAGGATTTACTACCATCTCACCAATTATTTGCACTTGCTGTTCTTCAGAAAGGACGGATGACCTGGGGGCTTTTTGTTATGTACACTACCGGTAGTTGTGAATTTGTATACAAGTTCACTCAAATATTTTCTACAGATAGGACGATTCGGAAAACGTTCATTGAAAATCATTTTGGTCTCGTGAAAGTTACGCGTCGCACCGTACAAAAAATCGCCTAAATTTTTTCTTCCAATGGACGAGAATTGACCATTTTAGAGAACAATGATGTTCATTGTCGTACCGTAAACAAAAAATAACTTAACAAACCTTATTGGGTTGTTGGAATTGTTATATGGCAGATAAAAAGGAATATTTCTATAAATACCGATATTAATGTGTTTGTCTTCAGGACATTTTGTAGTAGGTGAAGATATTGATTTCATATTCTAGGGTTGTGAAGTATTCGTCAGTAGCGTCAAAATGATGTATCACAAGACCCCCCTTTCTATCTCCCCCAGTCACTATCTTGGAAGTTTCATCTGTCAATTTCTCTTTGAAATAAAGTATCCATGCATTAATTTCTTAATCCCAAATTTCAATTTTTTGAGGTGACCCGTACAAAAAATAAAAGAGGGGGACATTAAAAAAATGCACTGTGTATTGAATATTCTGACAGAGAAAGTAATAACGTATTCTAAAAACAATTTATTGTGTGATTTTCACTAGATAGTTTTACAAAAACGCAACACGTGTTTCGGGCGTGTCTTAATAACTGATTCTACACATTGAATGCTATATATACCTTATTCTACAATTTGAGGTACCTGAATTTCAAGTACCTGAATTTCAAGTACCTGAATTTCAAGTACCTGATTTTTTACCCAAGTTCGTAATGAATTTCATTACCTGAGCTTATGTTCCATTTTCCACATTTGAAAAAATATTCAGTAACTTAGAGTTATTTAATTCTAATTGATCATTCAGTAAATTATCCGAATTCCTGAATCTATTGATTTCTAAACAATAGATTCAGAGTTCCAAACTCTTCTCTTCTGAATGTAACACATCGTATTCCTGATTGAACTCATGTCCTTCTGCTAATAGGTGGTTTGCAAATGTGAAATTGGTCTTTCTATCAATAAAACTGCTTCTATGCTCTTCAATTCTTTGGGAAAATGTTCTTTCAGTTTGGCCAATATACAGTTTTGGACAAGAGCCACAAGTCAGCTCATATACTCCTAATCTATCCAACAACGAAGTTTTGTCTTTATTGTTTTTAATAAATTTACTTAGATTATTATTCGTTCTGTAAGCCACGTTTACGCCTTCTTTCTTCAAAAAACGGGCGATATTCCTGCTTGCTTTTGAAGTTTTTTGGTAAGAATGGCGTTTATAATATCTACTTTGTAACCGTTATTAACCGCGATTTGTTTGATCAAATTCAGCTCTTTCTGGAACTCCCTATCAGACAGTGGAATATTCAATATTCTGTGAAGCATACTATTGAATGCAGCAACTTTATGTTGGTAAGGGTGTGTGGAGGAATTATGTATGATAATGTCTGTGTACGATGGTTTGTGAAAAATTGCAAATTCATGTTTATTGTTATTTTTCGTAATGGTTGAGTTATTAAGACACGCCCGAGGAAGCCATTGTATGGCGAAACACGTGTTGCGTTTTTGTAAAACTATCTAGTGAAAATCACACAATAAAGTGTTTTTAGAATACGTTAGTTATGGATTTTCATCAAGAATCGACCGATTCCATCATATAGAGAAAGTATTGATTCCAAACCGAAGTTATTTTCAAAATATCAAAGCATGTATCTAAATTTCGAATATCAGAAATAACACATGAACTAGATCTGCAACTTTCCAGTAAAACATCAACTAACTCCGAACTTTTAGAAGCCGTTTTCGACATCAATCGTACAAGCGGTAGTCCACATGTTTCCGACACCACCGTAATATTGTCCCCATCATCATAGAGGGCGCTTTCGTATCGTTTACGAGAATCTAACAGAAACTAACTCCACAGAAAGCAAATTAAACTAGTTGATTCGAGCTCGACCGGTCATGAATGCACCAACTTGCGTTACATAAAATTGAGTCAGCGCTGACATAGAGTTTTGACAGGCAGTCACGCTCAGGCTTTCAGGAAATGAGTAATTCGCTTTTCCTTTGAGGTTAGGTCATTGTCGGATTCACTGGATTTAATTTCTATTGACGGAGTTTGATTTTCAGTTTCCATTGGAATGCGTCAAATGAGAGAAATGAGGTTAATGGAGGGAAACTAATATCGGAATGGAAAGCTACTGAGCAGTTTTTTTGTGATAGCAAAAGTTATCATATTAGTTTTATTTTCAAGTTACATCTCCTTGAACATTTGATTGAAATATATTGTCGATTATGGAAAATATTCATAAAATGATTGAATCAATTCAAGTAAATACATGAAATAAAAGCATTTTGCCTTGGTATGGTGACCGGAGCAAAGTTGCAAACTTTATTAATATCGAGGAAAGGAAAGATCAACAAAAAGTAATAATTCATTTATTCAGTATTCATTGATCACTGTTCAGAAACGGTTCCAGATCAATTTTAGAATGCAGCACATCTCCGTTTCGTCAATCTTGTTAGGTATCTGTATCTGTAGAGTAGGGAGGGTGAGTGTAGACCCAATGTGACCTATTGTACATCTTCCCGAGGAGTTGTCCTCCTAGGTCATCGTCCTTCCTGTCTTTTTCAGGTCACTAGAAGACATCTCCTTTATATTGGCAGGTGTAGACCAAGACTCGCCGAACATACACTCTATTTGGCAACATTGTGGTGTCTCACGGTGGCCTGCGCGAAGTTTCAGAAGGTGCAGCGACATTACTGTCGTTGCGTGGCTTCTTTAACCTTCGTGGGGTTCTCTCCGTGGAGGTGCACAAGTAAGGGAGCTTCCTTGCAGGGACAGCCGGTTCCTTGCCTTTATTTAAGGTGAAACTCTTGGCGCCCCCCGCAGGAAATGCCCTTTTGCTGTTGAAGGTGGAGTGGGGTAGGATAAGGGTGCACTTATAGTTGCTGCCACTCCTGCCTCCTTCATTCTCGCCTTGGTCTTTGTATTACATCACGAGGTGATCTGCTATGTCCAGCTCCATTCCAAGCGGCAGATTGGGGTGGACATTTCTGTTCATCCTCAGCCACCGCCTTAGATTAAGGTGAGCACTTCTGTCCAGCCTCGGGATTGGTTTTTGTTGTTTCTGTGTCGTTCCATTCATGTGTTTCCCCACGAGTAGCAAGGGAAGAGTTGGTCACCTCTGGCAGAGCCCCGCACTACCAGAGGTAGGCCGATTACAATGAGTTTCCGCCCAGTTCCCCAAGGGCATCGTTCGTAACCGTATATCACCCTGCGGCCACTTAGCTATCAGTACGATTCCTTACACCTTAGCTTGGGTAGGCTGGTCTACGGTGGCATGTTCTGCAAAGGCTTTTGGGGAGTTTTAGTTCTCCTCACTCTACTTATTTTGGCCACTGATTAGGAGCCCGGCGACTCCGTCCGTAAGGCCACTTTGGCTTCCCGGACAGGGCCTCCGGTCCTCTGGCCGTTCCCCTATCCTCCACCTGGGGACGCGCCTGATAGGTATCCCAATCCATGGGAATCCTGCCAAGTAGCAGTATAATGTAGGTTTTTGGACATATTTTTAAACAGATTTTTCTCTTAAGTATTCAATGTTAGTTCAATCCTGAGCGTAATTTGTCCATTTTCTTATAATGAATATTTCATTAAGTTTTCAAATAAGTTCTTCCATCATTTGGGTGAATGAGAGTCTGGTGAAACAGCAAAAAATCCCCTCAAAATAAGCAGAGCGAGTAATTGCTTTATTGCTTCAAAACTGTATATCATTTCAATGGATTTTTCTGTTGGTATTTCCATTCTGCGTTGAATAAATTCGACATGAACAGTCATTATTTATCATTCACGTTATCATAATTTCCCTTAATGATGATTTCAGACTCTATATTGTTAAGTTTTGTTTTTATTTAAACCCAATTGAGCATATTATTATCAACAAAGTTCTCATTTCAGTGAATCACCAGTATTTGTTAAGAAATATTGAGTTTAGAGAAGGGACAATCTGAAATGAGGAGATCTCCTTCTTCAAATCTGTCAACGTTAATTTTCTATCACAAACATCAAAGAATTATTTCGAAAAACTGAACTGCTCAAAACAAATGAAGGGTCATCTCTTCATGAGCTTTTAATTTTATTTAAAAAAAAACTCATTATCTTTTATACTATTTTGAAAGGCAATGCTAATGGCTACAAAATCTGTGCTGAATCATTGAATATTATTTGTTTTGTATTGGGTATATGAAAACCCTTTAATTACTGAAATGAAAATTGAAGAAAAAAAATGTTTTTGTGTTACAATCAATGACTCAGTATCTTGTGTTTCCTTCTTGGACAGAAACCAGAGCTCAGATTCGCTCTCAGTGTTCTCGAAGAGCGATTTCCAGCTCATAAAAAGTGGTGAGTTGATTTTGACGGCTTCGTAAGCTTCTTCTCAGTTGATCACAAACATATTTGATGGGATTCAGATCCGGGCTGCGAGCGGCCACCCCAAAGTGGTGATATTGTGCTTGTAGGTACTAATGCACAATTCCTGCAGCGTGGGAACGCGCCCCATCGTGCCTTGAAATAAAATTGTACCCAGCCGCTTCTGCTCCGTTACGTATCTGGAAATCCAACAGCTCATTAACGTACTTCGACTACAATGTATGCATTATCATTGAATGTTTGTACACCCCACACTATTTTTGATTCACCTCCGAATGAAACCCTTGAAAATAAGGAGCAGGAAACAAAATTTTAATTTCTTCCAGTGTATATCCTGGCCCGACTATCATTGCAAAAAAAATCCAAAAGTTATATAATCATATTTATCATAAAACCTATTCTTCTACACATTCATTACAAAGTAGCGATCATTTGATTGTCTTGAGGAGTGTCAATTCTTAGACGGTTTCCAGTACATTTTTTCTCTGGTCTCTTGGACCAAGTCGCTTGGGGGCATTCTTCGAGATGCAAGAGTCACATAGATGTATAAGAATGTTAACTTCCACGGCCATAGATAACCGTGTGAACGTTATTTTCTGGGTTTTTGGCCGTGGTCTGCAGGTTTTCATGTCAGAAGTTTCGTCTACTACTGTCGTAGACATTATCGAAGGCGATGTGTTAGCGATCTCACAGTGCCCAAGTTGTTGTTCCCGTCGTTTCTAATGCAGAAACTATGGTGCTGGTATTTGACTTTGTTTGTGTACCTATAAGAGCAGGTAGAATGATTGTATCAATGTTCATTGCATCTTCATTTACATTGAAATTATACCTGTGGTTTTCAATTGCTATTGCCTCTTGGAGTTTTCTCGAGTTTTATCGAGTATTACTGTATGATGTTTTGAGCATGTTGAGAGCATGTTTGGCAATCGCTGATTTGTCGGTTTGACCAAGTCGACAATTTCACTTGTGTTGAGAGAGGGGGATACCTACACTTCTTTTCATGGTTCCAATGTAATCCGGTATACTCCGGGTATCGCAAAATGTTCTCTGGGATCCTCAGCTGACATTAGACTTTGTCTGCCTTCACGTCGCGTTTCTCTAAGATTCCCCCAGACCGAATTGTGAGACATTTTTCTGAAAACACTTTCTGTAACCAACATTTATTGCCAAATGTTGACCTGGTCTATGAAATGAATTATTCTTCAATCCGTCCTTGGAGATTTGTAGAGGTCCATATTGATAAGTGTCTCAATGTGCTTGTTGCTCTGATTGTACTTGTTTGTTTCGAAAGTGGTGTTCATATCGTAATACCAGTGCTTCCACTGGACTATCATCCGGAATATTTTGGACTATTTTCAGTGCCTGAACTTGCAGTGCTAGAGCCAGTGCAGCTATTGGTGTTGGCTTCTGCTTCAAATTTTTGATGGAATATGGCCCACGATGGCAGACCATCCAAAAGACATTCACAGAATTTCACTTTATGATGGATTGGTAATAGTACTTATCTTTGTCTGTTGGATTGTCTTTCAATTTGTGAACCATTTCATTGAGTTCATCGTTTGTTTTCTCCATAAAAGGTTCAATGATTTTTCTCGATTAATTTTTGACCTCTTTCACTCCATCAAATGTCTGCAATTCTCCACCAACTTCTTAGACATCATCCCATTCGGTTCTTAAGGGTATTTCTATTTGAAATATTCGTGTACACTGGCTGATGTTCATGAAATACTTATTTTGCTGCATCTTCAAAAGTTATTTACAGAATTTCACTTTATGATGGATTGGTAACAGTACTATCTTCATCTGTGGGATTGTCTATCAGTTTGTTGACCATTTCATTGAGTTCATTGTTTGTTTTCTCCATAATAGGTTCAATAATTTTTCTCGATTGATTTTCGACGTCTTTCACTCCACCAAATGTCTGAATTTCTTCACCAACTTCTTCGATATCATCTCATTCGGCTCTTTACGGTATATTTTTTTGAAAGATTCGCTAACTGCATCTTCATATGTAACTGTTTTCTTCTGTTTTGTTTTCCAAATCATTCAGACAACTTCTTCTCAATCTCATTTTGACTTTCTGTTCCTATTCCAAATAATTGCTTCTTCATTCTTTCAAGTAAATCTTCGCTTCTACATTTTCTGCTATGTTATATCACTGCAGTTGTTGTAGCAGATTGTCACTGTCGATCATAACCTCGTCGCTTGTCTAGACTGATCCATAGCTAATCTCAGAACTAACCCAATCTGCTTCTGCAAGTTGTTGTCGTCGTCGAGAAAAGTAAAGTACGAGTATTTATAATATTTCCAACATAAACGAACATTTTTGTCTCAAAGTTGGACCTACAAAATAATAGCTCTAACAAATTTCAAAACAATTAGGTTCCCCAACATTAGCTTAATCTCTGTTAAAATCCCCAGAAAGTCGATATAAAACGTGGATTATTTGTGTACAAAATTTACGAAATTATTCGAGAGGAATTCCAAGATCAAAGAAAGTATTCTGAGATATTGAGAAAGGCCCTTCATCAGTGAAATTAAACTTTTCGTATATTTCCATACCAAAGACTCTCTTATCTTAATTAAAGAGATTTTGGGGATTATGATGGGAATTGAAGTTCTGAAAGACTATTCCTCTGTGATACACAGGGGTGAGTGATTTTTCCTAGTACGATAATAATTCTTTGAAAGGAACTCGAACTGACAAATTGATTTTGAAGTTTTGAATAGGACGCTAGCCAGATTTTGAGCTTTGACAACACTGAGTGTTATCAGATGTTATCTGATATTTTCTCTAATGAGGTTGTAGATGGTCCATAGTTGTCCGGAGAATCAAAAGAGGAGTTTGTTTGAGTTTGAGATATATCTAAGCGATAAAGGATTTCTGGAAAATCCATCTGAGATTCAGTCAATATTTTTTTCAATGATTGTGGAAAAAACCTAACCTTCAAAGAAATAATGAAGAGATAATATTCGAAACTCAGGC
>NW_019292551.1:0-40233 GCF_000500325.1 Leptinotarsa decemlineata | reverse complement strand
TATATCACATTTGATATTTTTAAAGCGTTTCATTTGAAATATCCACCATCATCAACAACAATCAAACAGAAAAACAAATTATTTTATCGTGAACTTCTGGGAAAAATGAAACCAATACGTATAATCAAGGTTACATGGCAATCACCATTAAATGCTCGAACTGACGACCTCTTTGTTGAATGCACATAAGTTGTAGGTCCAGACAATTGCTGTGGCAATTTTCTATCATGATAGGTGTAATACTAATACATGCAGCTCTCATTTTTTGTTTGAGATGGTCGATATCTGTACTTGGTGTTGAAATAACTTTATCCTTTATGTATCCCCAGACAAAAAAAATCTTAAGGAGTAAAGTCTGGGAATCGAGCTGGCCAGTTAATTGGTCCATTGTTTCCAATCAATTTTCTAGGGAATATTGCATCTAAATGTTTCCTTACTATTGATGCATTATGGGGAGAAGCGCCATCCTGTTGAAAATATTATATTTCATGGCGGATATTCATGTTAGTAGCCATCAAATTAATTTAATTCAAATGATCATCTTTAAAGAAAGGGCCAAGAATGTTTGTTCCCACAATTCCCAACAAAACATTTATTCCGACCCCTTCTTGAAAATTGGTTTTCCTATGTGAATGTTCATTTGTATTATTCCACCTATAATGGATATTTCTGTTAAGCCAACCATTGATGGTGAATTTTGATTCGTCCATCCATATTATTTTCTTAAAAATATTTCCAACTTCCCTATTTCTACGTCTTAACCACTTCGCAAATCGTACTCTCCTTCCGGAGGTGATGAAATTGCGTATCCTGTAGCATTGATATTTGTTCGTGTTCAAAATAGTTCTGGTTTTACAGAAATCACCATTTCGTGGGTAATTTCTTGTAAAGAACAATCTTAATTAGCATAATTTTTGTAACTGGCCGATCCTGTTTTCACTGTGTAAATTTTTATGTGGTAATATTTGCTTACCCATAACATTTAGTTGATTCCTTACATTTCAAGTAATCACACATTTTCTTGTTTTCTTTCTGTCAAGTTCCTCAAACTTCTTTTTAATCGTCTAAACATTTGGATGTTCGGAATACGACGATTCGGGTATAGCTCAACATACATATTCCTTATCAAAAGAAAATTTCTATTTGATTTCGCATAACTAAATAGCATCCTTTCTTTCATCATTTGAATACATCTTTGATATGTTCATAAACGTCTGACAGTTTTCAACAGTTATCAACAACGCATTCATTATTCCTGCCATAGAAACCAAGCAAAGCCTACGCGTTTAAGATGGTTAATGAATTGAGATGCTATTTGATCATATCAAATTGAACAACAACGAATTTTTACCAAAAACTGATATTTTCGTTTCTTCCAGGATTGAGAATTATAAAAATATTGAAAATCATAATTGATTATGGAAAAATAAGACTGGAAAGATTACGGAAATACAAAAAAATTCCAAAACGAAAAAGTACGAATTTTCATTGTGTTAGGGTACCTATCTGTCGAATTTATTGGGTTGTCTGAATTATATTTTGAAGAAATCGAAACAAGATGGAAATCCACCACACTACTTTCTTGCAGTTGGACAGTGGCTAAATGACATAATTCTTGGGAGATGATTTGAACGAAGAGGAGCAATATAATGAACACCACGATCACCCGACTTATCGCCTCCAGACTTCTACCTATGGGGACATCTTAAATCGATTGTTCAGGAAATATAACGTCGAAATTGGGTAAATTTGAATACGAAAGAAGTAACGATAGGACTGTAATTTAAAATTGTTATCACTGATGATGGTAGTTATTTCAAATGAAACGCTATAAAAATATCAAATGTGATATACCCTTGGATTGTGAATTCATCGCTTCATCAATATATGTAATAAAAAATACAGTTTGGCAATGGTTTCCCGCGACTTCTCTCAACATGAACATAAATATAGAGAGTTTTATAGAATGAGGTCAAATAGTTACCATGTTTTATTGAGATTGGTGTCAAGGGGACTGGAGAAACACGGGTTCTGCTCCACCAATTTCACGAGGGAAATAGAGTATTGCATCTCTTCTTGGTGACCCAACGTGTTGAACGATATTGCGCCTTTCTTTCGCTCAAGCGACCAGGCAGCTGTGCCCCCCTCACCGACGCGACTCCGATAATTATTGGTGTAGCATCGCGATCGCTCCAGAGTGCACTAGATTAGTTGCTTCCATTATGTATGGACAATTATGAGTGATCGGTGTCAAATTAGGATCGGATGGCTTATCAAATCACCTGTTGCATCGCTTACCGAATCGTTCCAGTGGGAATCGCGCCTAAGGAAAGCAATTTAATACATTTCACCCGTATAAAATTAAAGTGTTTCAACAGCTTGATGATGACGACTTCGACAAAAGAATTGAGTTTTGCCAAACAATGCCGGGTCTAATAAATGAGAACTGAAATAGTTTGCACAACAATTGCTTTACTGATGATAGTACGTGTATGTTTTTTTCTTAATGGCATGTTAATAAACAAAATAGTCGCTACTGGATCGATGAAAATCTGCGATATTTTAGGAAAGGTCATAGATGAACGTTTGGGCTGGTATTCTTGGGATTTTTTTTATTGAACCCATATTCATTGAGGAAAATCCAGCTGGTGAGCTCTCCTCAAATGATATTGAAAAAATAGTAACTAGTTTGGAAAATAACTATGCAAGACTATCCTATTCTTTTTCAACAAGATGCAGATTCTTGCAGTTAGACAGTAGCTAAATGACATAGTTCTTGGGAGATGATTTGATCGAAGAGGAGCAATATAATGAACACCACGATCACCCGACTTATCGCCTCCAGACTTCTACCTATGCGGGCATCTAAAATCGATTGTTCAGAAAATGTAACTTCGAAGTCGGGTAAATTTGAAGGGAAGAATAACAGCAGAATGTAGAAAACTTCAGGAAGAAGTTTTTTGGAATGTTAGAGAGCTAACTTTATAACTGTCGACAAAATAATGGACATTTCGAACATTTAACTAAATAAGAAATTCATTATTTATTTTTTCAAGTTTCATTTCAAAACACTTGATACTTGAATATCTTTACTTGATTTCACCAAAAGTATAAAAAAAGGTCAAGTATGTGGTCATTTTGAAAATCATAGTTGAACGACCTTCAAAATTACTTCCATTTCCATTTAAGAGTTTAGCCTAGCCTTCAAAATGTCCCTTTTAAAACAAAGTTGACTTATTTTTCCATATTTTTAAATTTTTTACAGAGACCGAAATATAGCGGGTAGTTTGTTTTCAAATTGACACCCTGTAAATTCAATTAATAAATCCAAAACTCAAGAGGAAACATTTTCGCTATTAAGATCTTAGAAATGAATTCGAATGAAAAAGTTGACAAAAGATTTCGCTATGAATACTACATCTATGGATTCAACTCCATTATTGCTAATAAAGAAAAAAAAAATAGGGACACTCAAAATATTGAAGGTACAATGGCGTTTAGATAATAACTTGTTCTACTCACAAACTTCACGTAGATTATTCCAAAAAGTTCTTTCCTAGCAGTTAAACTTAAAATAAAATTATTTGGGCCCTACCAGTTAAAATGGAAGAAGCTAACAACTTGTAGCACATAGATCTAGAACTGGAATAAAAAAAACATTTCTCCTCATATTTCTCAAAACACCAAGTATGTAATATCTTGGGAAAAAGGCAGAGGATCATTTTAGAATCTTTGTTGGGAACATTCAACGTACCAGGAATTGCACGTTAAAAGGTAAGACCTGGGTAATCTTCAGTTCACACAAGTCTCAACTTCCAAGGGTTGTCGTTCGTAAGGAGGCTACACCTGGCTACCGAAAAGCAGGTTTGAAGATGATTGAACATCATTTTCCGAGAATGATCATCCCAAAAATTGTATAAACAAATTCTATAAGATTTTGATTCTATTAGTGACAAAGTATAATTAAAGCGAATTCTAGTGTTGACCTGAGTCAACAAGTCGTATACGTAGTTCCGGCCTAGTCCAAAACGGTACACTATTAAAACATTTAGACGCTTAGATCGTTTTTCGTCTGAAGTTTCTGCCAGCAAAATCTAAATTCTGTGGTAGTTAGTTGGGAAATAGTGGCCAAAGCTGAATTGAAACGCACTTGTAGCTCACATCAAATATGGAAAAGTCCCTTCTTACTCACCTATTGTCTGCCTTACATATCGAAGGAAAGGATCTGCAACAATGAAAATAAGTTCAACGCACTTTCAGTAGCGTTATTAATATTATTAAAATGGAATGACATCCTGCTTAAAAATCATACATAAAACAATGATGTACTAAAAAGGAAACGCTAAGGAAGTCATGTCTATTGTTTAATCGATAAGCCTGATATTCACAGAAATGGTGGTATACAGGGTGTATTCGAAAGTTGTTTCGAAATTGTACCAAAAATAAAATTTAAAGAAACTCTTGATTTTTCTCTATGAGAGAAAAGAGAGTTGCATTTCGTGTTCAAAAATCTTGAAAGACTCAAAAATATGATCGATAGCCACTTGGATTTCTGATTATGTGAAGAAAGATGTATTATAATCATTTCAAAACACACAAAAATTGCAGCTGTTATTAATAAATTGAGATGAAAAAAATACGGATTTAGTTTTTTATCAATAACTCAAAAACTATCGACACTCATTATTTGTAATTTAAAATTACCATAATTTGATTAAATTAAAGGGATCCGCTCGTTTTTGACATAAAGTTCTTCTCTCTGTTCATTGTGCTTGGTAAGCATGATTAACTCGAAAAATTTCCAACCCTTTTTTTATTATATATCAAAGACTTACAAATGATATTACTTTGTGTCCAACAATTCTACTAGTGTTAAGGAATATTGTCAAACTGAATTTTATTTGTTATTCTCAAAAATTCTAAAATATTTTCCTGTAGTACTTGAAGTTACATTCCATTTTCTGATGCAGTAAGACACAAATATTTGACTTTTGTCTATGTGTAACTTTAATATCAGGTTTTTGTCCCATATAGATCAAAGCAGTGAATTATATAATGAAACTGACTATTCTAAACAGATCCAAACTGCCTTGACATGTTCTTCCGAATTGAGAAACTATTTCAAAAATAGTCAATAGTGTTTTCCCAGTAAAAATATGAAGTAATGCTCTGATTCAACTTTGATTCTAGGAAAGTCTCCACCTGTCCTATTAGCAATAATCCAAACATGAATGAAATATTATTAAAAAAAAGAAGATCTCCTGGTGAGTTTCGATGTTTTGAGTTTGTTCACTAATGTTCCGGTTGATAAAACCCTAAGAATTGTAAAAACTACATATGAAGATGATATTATTCTAAAAAATAGAACAAAACTGAATGTAGGAGCAATTATGGAACTTCTGAAATTATGTACCAATGGCAATGGGCTCATCCTTGCCACATTACTGAGGTTGAAAATGGAAATATGAACCTCAAATGAAGTCTCTAAAAACATTCAGAATATATTATATTCATGTAGACTATCGCGTATGACATTTCCTTCTTTTGACGTAAGTCAAAAAGAATTGGAGCTATCAAGAATTTGAGGCGAAAGTTTAAAAACGAAACGGAAAAGATTGTTTCCCGAAACAAGTTACTATATGACTAAATGGATTCGTCAGTGTTTTATAATACGCAGTAACTTTTTCTGGTAAGTTATGAACTTATTTGAGATCCGTTGATGGGATTTCAGGTCATTTTTATGAAAGTTCAAATAATCTTTCAAATGAATCGAGAACCGAATTTATATCTATTCTTGATCAGCCGTTATAGCAATTTTTTTATGAAGATCAAAGATTTTTGCCATTTTCGTATTTTCATGACTCATAACTTGTTAAGTAATGCGAATACGGTAATGATCCTTCATAACAACTTTGTTCAATGATGAAATATCCACTAAATTATCTATTACTCACTCCCATATCTCTAATAGTTCAAATTATATACAGGGTGATCATTTGAAAACTTACAATGGCTATATCTGAGCAACCAAATAAAATATAAGAAATCGCTGAAAACAACTTTCATAATAGGAGGGGGAAACAAAATGATGTAATAGCTAACTTGTTTTCACTTACCTCCTCGCCACCAGCCACCCCAACTTTATATTTTCAAATGGCATCCCTCTACTTGTGATACCTTATTTGAAAGCTCTTAAGGAATGAATGCACTTCAATGGTACCCTACAAAGCTACATTCGATATAGTAGTTTTTGATTTATCAAATAAAACACTTTTTATTTAGATTAAAATTTCATTTTCTATTATCAATTTGAGAAATGTTTAAAATGATTTCTATTCTTTTCAAGACAATAATAGCATCTATTCTCAAACTATTGACGTACATTGGCAAATGTTTCTTTGAAAATAGCTTGGCATTCTTGACTATTTTTTCCTTCAGTTGCTCTTTGAGTCAGGCTGCGATTCATAAACAACAGATTTTGGGTGGCTTCAGAAGAAGAGATCAAGAGGAAATAGGTCCGGGGATCTAGGAGGCCATTTATTAGGACCTCTTCTTCCAATCCATTGATTAGCATAATTATTATGTAACCATTGTATAACTGGAAGGTGCATCATCCTGTTGAAAATGAGACAAATTTTCTTTTGAAGATGAATTGTCGTGTATGTCTCTCTGATTCTCTAGGCTACATTTTGCCATTTGAATTTCCTTCTATAAATAATGGACCGATAATTGGATCTCCCAATATACCAGCCCAAACATTAGCTTTTTCAGAGTATTGCATATGCTATTCTCTAAACAGTCGTGGGTTCTCGTCACTCCAGTAACCACAGTTTTGTTTATCTGCATGCCTATCAGAATAAAAATTGCATTCGTTACTAAAGCAAATATTTTTTTAGTGCCGAGGTCTGCGATTATCCTAGCTGTCATAATTTCACAAAATTCAATGCTTCTGTCGGGGTCATCGTCACAAAGTTCCTGAAGGATGTGCATTTTATATGAATGAAATGTATGTCATTTAAGTACTTTCCTAACAGATTAGCGAGATAATCCTGTTGCTGTAGCTGCCTGACGAGTCGATAAAGTATGATTCATTACAAACTGTCCGAGTACTTCAATTTGTGTTGCTTCGTCCAGAAATCTTGCTGGATACCTTTTTTTATATGTGTACCAGTCAAGTAAGTCAAATTTTTTCAGGTACAAAAACAAAAATAGTACAGGCGTAACACAATCACAACATCACATTAAAAAAACAACAACTAATGGTATTCCTTGATCTGCAATCTGTTCTGTCGATAGTACCTGTCATTTAGCTGACATCTTTACTCTCCATTACAGTAGAGCATTGAAGAAAATGAGGTAATCGTCGAAACGTCTAAAAGTGTATATTGATTTCGATGTTGCTTATACTTACTAGGAAGACATTATTGTATAACGACTCGTTTTAAATATTCGTTTTTTTACGTTGTCGATCAACTCACTAGAGTTGTTTTTATTTCGTGTGAACATAGCGAACATAAGAAGTTGGATATTTTCCTCGAAAGTAAATGTTTACCTACTTGACATCTGTGACAAGGTACCTACCATCGACTTGCAAAGACTATTGAAAATCTTTGTTTTCATTTCCATGACAAATATATTATAATTCATTTTTTGGTTTTCTTAATTGAAAGCAAACATCTTCGGATCAAAGAATTGCCGCTTGAAAACATGCGGTAAACCAAATATTATTGATGAAATAAAATCGAATTAGCATCATTATATGCTTTATTTAAACAAAACAAACATTCTGTCGGGAGATATTCGGCCATTGTGAAACAATGCCTCCACACCTTTTATGAAGTCAAGTGGGCAGATCGTTTAGAATTTCATTTTCGCAGTCGGGAACATTTTACTGTAATTAAATAATTGATTACTACAGAGGCGTGTGAATTGAATTATTGCTGGATTGAGAAGGCTTCCAAAATAATACAAGGTGGCAACATAAAATATATTTGTAGGAAAATGCTTTGGTACATGCCATATTACGTTTTTTTCTCAACAGGCTGAGATTATGTGGATCAGTGAAGTCTAGTAACTCCTCTTTTCATTTCAGGTTAGGGCCTAGTCACTGATAAAATCATAATATCAATTAAAACCTGTGAATTTCTATAGAAGCATTTATGCAAAGTTTCAAAATTGAGTCACAATTATATTTCAATCACTGACACTAGATGGAATCTAGTGTCAGTGATTGAAATTGTGAGACTGATAACTAGGCCTCTAGAGATCCGTATGATTCATGTTTAATGACACCTAGATGTTTATTTCATGGCTGTCAGTTTTATCTTTATTAGTTTTATGGCTATTGGAAACAAATAAAAACAAATAAAAATAGCTTTTTCGTTTCTTTCAAAGATTCTCACATTTGTTTTGAATAAATATGAAGAAGAAGAAAGCCAAAACGTTTGTTTCTCAAAAATTGATCTCTCCTAAAAATATACCCCTTTCATTTTGATACAGTGCATTTCTTTAATGCCCCCCTTTATTTTTTGAACGGGTCAAATCAAAAGATTTAAATTTGGTATAATGAAATTAATGCATGAATACTTTATTTTGAAGTGAAATTGACAGATGAAACTTTCAAGATGGCGACTGGGCGCCGACTGGGAAAAAAAAATAAATGGAAAGGGGGTCTTGTGACACATCATTTTGCTCCTGACGAATATTTTACAACCCTAGAACATGAAGTCAATATCTTCACCTACTACAAAATGGCGGAAAATTTAATAATTTCCTGAAGACAAACACATTAATATCGATATTTATAGAAATATTCCTTTTTATCTTCCAAATGCCAATTTCTAACAACCTGATAAGGTTTGTTAAGTTATTTTTTTTTTATAAAAACGTCAAAAAATATCAGTACGACAATGAACATCATTGATTAGTTAGAATATTCTCATTTAGTTTTCGGTTTTATTTGTAGAGAGGTACCACGTCAACAATCTCTGAAACGGTCAATTCTCGTTCTTTGGAAGGAAAAATTTAAGCGATTTTTATTTATAGTGCGACGAGTAACTTTCACGAGACCGAAAGGGTTTTCAATAAACGTTTTCAATCTACTTATTCCGTCGCGAATGTTTGTGAGGTGTCTCCTTCTACTGTGTGGATACTTTTGAAGAGGAATAGGTATCATTCATACAAAATTAAAATGGTACACCAATTAACTGAAGATGCCCCTGATCGAAGAACAGAAATCTGCAAAATCATGACCTACCTATCTCCATAATATTTGTTTTAGTGACGAATGTACATCTTTTTTAAACGGCAATGTTCACAGACAAAATTGCCGTTATTGGACTGACACCAACCCTCACGTTTTCCGGGAAACACATACCCAATATCCGGAAAAATGATGTTTGGGCAGGAATATTGGGAAACCATAAATACTGGAAACTACTGTTAACCCTCTCATCACTGAAATCGTCGAAGCGAATCCTAATTAATTCGATATGGATATTGTATTCCAACAAGATGAAGCACCACCACATAACTACAGACAAGTAAGAAACTATTTGGTTACTACCTTTCCCGGTCATTGGATTGGCCGTCGAGGTCCTACAGAATGGCCAGCCCGCTCGCCAGATTTGACACCTTTGGACTTTTTTATGGGACTATTTGAAGCGAAAGGTGTACGGAACTGAACTTGCTCCAATATTGGATATACGGCAGATAATAATAAATATTTGTAGAGATATTGACGTTACTGTGTTCGAACATGTTCGGCGTGAAATATTGGATAGGCTGTTCATATGTCAAGAAGTTCAAGCCAACCATTTCGAGCATCTTCTGAACTGACGTCAAGCTTATTACCTCATAGTATATAGTTGAATGTCAATGTATTTAGGCAATTATTGAAAGTTTCGCCATTTTGTGATAATTGAAGATATTGACATATTCTAGGGTTGTGAAGTATTTGTCAGGAGCTTCAAAAAGATGTATCCATTGTTAAGTTTTCAAATTGTCACCCTGTATGTGCCCTAATTACCATTTATCTAACTCATATTTCATTTTTTTATTGGATCATTCATTTATATTGTCCTATAATTTTACTTTCTTCATATGCCAATGAGTTATGTATCTGAAAGAGCTGCTCTTGTTTATTCGAAAATGAATAGATTATTTGTTAATTCTTAGAGGTTTCATTAATTTTCAAATAATCTATATCGGCACTTCCAGATAGAATCTTCCACAACTCATTATGTCATTGTCATGACAAAATATAAATAACTGATTCAATGAAAAACTTGAAATATCATTTTAAAGGGAACCTGATTTCAAAAAATGTGTATTTAAACTCGTATATGAACTATAAGAGATATATTGATGGGATTGAAAGATAATTTGGCAGATATTTCATTACTGAACAGATTAGAAATCCATATTTGCACTAGGTAACAAGTATTTTATGTTTTTTTTTATAAACACATCGCTATAACACCTCATCAAAAATAGTTGCAAATTAGTATAACACCTGATCATCAATAGCTACAAGTTCGGTCTTCAACTCATTTCAAAGTTATCTAATCTCTAACTAACGTATTTATTTAATTGGGAACAATATTGGAAAGCAATTTTCCCTTTGTCACATGGCATATGTGACCATTGTGTTGAACATTTAAATGGGCATAGTGAGCTATACTTGTAAGTTCGCTAAAAAAGAATAACAATATTTGATGAATTGATTTGTTACATCTCAAGTTTCGCCTTTTTCAGGGCCTAACTGTAAAGGAGAGTGACGATGTTAGGTAAATGAAGTTCAGATAAGGCTTTTTTGATGAAAATCTTGAAAACATATACTTTTGATATAATATGTACAGATGGTAAAAACAAACGGGACACAATCACAACATCACATTAAAAAAACAACAACTAATGGTATTCCTTGATCTGCAATCTATTCTGTCGATAGTGCCTGTCATTTAGCTGACATCTTTACTCTCCATTACAGTAGAGCATTAAAGAAAATGAGGTAATCGTCGAAACGTCTAAAAGTGTATATTGATTTCGATGTTGCTTATACTTACTAGGAAGACATTATTGTATAACGACTCGTTTTCCAACAACCCGATAAGATTTGTTAAGTTATTTTTTTTTATAAAAACATCAAAAAATATCAGTACGACAATGAACATCATTGATTAGTTAGAATATTCTCATTTAGTTTTCGATTTTTATTTATAGTGCGACGCGTAACTTTCACGAGACCGAAAGGGTTTTCAATAAACGTTTTCCGAATCGTAGAAAATATTTGAGGGAACTTGTATTCAAATTAACAACTACCGATAGTGTTTAAAAAATCTGTTCCTAAGATCTTCTATTCATAACTGAGGAACCGCAAGTGCAAATAATTGGTGAGATGGTAGTAAATCCTGAACAGTCTACTTATTCCGTCGCGAATGTTTGTGAGGTGTCTCCTTCTACTGTGTGGATACTTTTGAAGAGGAATATGTATCATTCATACAAAATTAAAATGGTACACCAATTAACTGAAGAACAGAAATCTGCAATATCATGACCTACCTATCTCCACAATATTTGTTTTAGTGACGGAAAAAATGAGGTTTGGGCAGGAATATTGGGAAACCATAAATACTGGAAACTACTGTTAACCCTCTCTTCACTGAAATCGTCGAAGCGAATCCTAATGAATTCGATATGGATATTGTATTCCAACAAGATGAAGCACCACCACATAACTACAGACAAGTAAGAAACTATTTGGTTACTACCTTTCCCGGTCATTGGATTGGCCGTCGAGGTCCTACAGAATGGCCAGCCCGCTCGCCAGATTTGACACCTTTGGACTTTTTTATGGGACTATTTGAAGCGAAAGGTGTACGGAACTGAACTTGCTCCAATATTGGATATACGGCAGATAATAATAAATATTTGTAGAGATATTGACGTTACTGTGTTCGAACATGTTCGGCGTGAAATATTGGATAGGCTGTTCATATGTCAAGAAGTTCAAGCCAACCATTTCGAGCATCTTCTGAACTGACGTCAAGCTTATTACCTCATAGTATATAGTTGAATGTCAATGTATTTAGGCAATTATTGAAAGTTTCGCCATTTTGTAGTAATTGAAGATATTGACATATTCTAGGGTTGTGAAGTATTTGTCAGGAGCTTCAAAAAGATGTGTCATAAGACCCCCCCTTTCCATTCAATATTTTTTTCCCAAATGGCGCCCAGTCGCTATCTTGAAAGTTTCATCTGTCCATTTCACTTCAAAATAAACCCAAATTTCAATTTTTTGAGTTGACCCTTTCCAAAAATAAAAGGGGAGGGGACATTAAAGAAATGCACAGTATGAACGAACCCTATCGTTGTAATATAAATGTGAATAAAGACTTGGTTCCTTGTCACACCAACCGCTCCGAAGACTGAAATGAAAGATTAGAAAAAAAAAGAAAAACAAAATAAAACAAAACAAATAATAAACCAAAAATTGGAGAAGGCGAAACAAAGAAAAAAAATTAAATTGAATTAAAAACAATCCCAAAGAAAAAACAATTATGCATTGATGGAATTTTATCATTTCCTACAAACATTTCACTGGATAGAATGTATTTTTTTTTATATCAGAATATTATTATGTAAAATATGATTACAATTCATTTTAATCACTTAATGAAAATCCTGAATTATTCCAAAGGGATGCACAAAACAAGCACCTCGAGTGCTTAGGAGAACCCTTGGGATAATAAAGGAAAACTTTTATAATAATGTATGTTTATCTAAGTATCATTTTATATCGACTTGAAAATAAAATTGAAAAATTGAAAAAAAAATTAAAATTTTGAGTTTGGGACATTGTTCAATATTGAATTTAGAATCGATTATTAACTGTGAATGTTGTGATGATGGTTGATGTGGTTTCACTAAAAAATGTATGATGGAGAAAATGCAAGAAATGTTTTATTCAAATTATTTGTATTATGGGTGGAATTAGCTTCGCTCTATCATAAAGTAGTTTCTTACTGAATTATTTGAAAAAAAATCGAGCATGATTTTCCTTTCTATAAACACTTTTAACAAGATCTGTACATTTTATTGAGGATATTACTCACCAATACTATAGATTGCAATATAAGCTATTATTATATACTACAACCTTCATAAGTTAAAACTTATAAGAGATAAGGATTAACGAGGCATTTCTCTTAACGTGCGATTATTAGCACAATACTTCGCATAATTTGTAATTTTCACAAAACTTGCATTAGCAAAGACCACTGGTTTTTATTGATACACAACATAACTCATTAGATTTTATGAGTAAATTAATGACTACCTCAAATATCACTTAGCGATTAAACGTACCATTAGGTTTCTAATTGATGGAAAATTTTATAATTAGAATACATACAAAATTTAGTGTTGATAAACATTTAATACAAAGCGTTCATTCAGAAAAAAAAACATAGACATAACATTTTGTGACTTTATGCAAGCGTTTAAAAATCATTGAACATAATAACAGGAAATCAGTTATATACACAATACACAGCATATATCATGAAGTTGAAAAATGATCTATGTTCTGAACTGATATTTTATTTTTTATCGATTTTTCTGGAGATTTTCACCTTTCACAATCGAAAAAAAAATACTTTATACGGATGTAGAAAGGGTAAACTTTCAAGTTCTCCTCGATGAGTAGAAAAATTAACTATTTATCAGTAGTACACGATAACTTTGCTTATCAAAAATAAGAGCTACAGTTCAGACTATGAAGATACTTATCTTTACTCTTCAGAGGCCAAATCTAATTTTTATAAATTCTTTCAGGGATTTCAAATCAATTCATATCATATGGAAGTCAGAACTAATGAAATGCACCATGAAACACTGTCTACCACCTTCAAACAAATATACCAGGTTTTACAAACTCGACTCAAGAGACACCAAAATCTTCCCATCTTGAAGCCTTACTTTTTTGATTTTTCGATGAATTCTTGTAAATTACCTACATTCAAACTGTATTGTGGAATCGACATGTTTTCGAACTATTTTGTTAGCAATTTGGTGATCTTATAGGGTAGGAAATCTATAGTTGATATAATTGGTAGCACCGACTTGCCTGCTTCGTGTATTTTTTACAATTGAATTGTCAAAGTGACGAGTTATTCATATAGTATTGTATAAACAATATCCTCGCTCATTATGATGACTGAGGTTTGACTGTTGTCGGCCCTCTTACTAGAATGTTCTTTATAAGTAGAAATTTCATAATCTGATACCAATTAACATTTTGGAGCAATTTGGTTGTCATTATCAGTCCAATAGTCCTTGCTATGGAAAGCAGAGAATTTCGGTGGAATGCGAACATTAACACTCATTATTGCAATTGAATTGATTCACTTGATTTCCTCCTATTCGACGAAGGTCACCAGCTCGTCGAAAATCAACGTAGGCTCCATGTTGTCGCAATATCAAGAGTGCACTGTGAAAAGCCAACATTTATTGAAATTTAATTTCAAACTTCACCTTCGTTCGCTCATTCAATAATAAAAAGTGAGCTTCCATATTTGGAAAATTCAATGCGGTCAATATGTTTCCTATAGAAACGATATCAGTAAATTATCGTTCAGTAATTTGTGTATTGAAAAATTGGTAACGTCCTTTGCAAGCGTTCACAGAGTGTACACTGTTCCAATGTCGAGTTAATTATTTCTGGCAAGTTTTTCGAAACATTTATGTCCTGTACGGGTCTGGTGTTTAGAAAGTAGTAGGAGAGGATTTGTGAAAATTCGTAGAGGAATCTACTTGATGTCGACGTTTCAGACTTTAATAAGTTCTTCTTCGTGTCTCTACAGAGAGAAAAAAGTGACTGAAAATAGGTTATATCTGCCACTTGCAAGACTATATCTAAACAAGGAGACTTGACTTGTTTGTTCATTTGTCATGGATGAACTGAAAAATTGTCTACAAGACGAGAGTCGATAGTTTTGAATATAAATGGTATTGACCAATAAAATGTAAAGTGACAGCGAACCATCTGATTTTCCATGTTAAATATCACTGGAATTTTTTCCCAACAACAAAACGTTATTTTTCGATTTCCAAGTGATCATCTTCAAGAGTAAGATTAAACTAAATATACTTACAATGTTATCCTTATTTATACCATGTGAAATTAATTTAAGACACTCTTCTTGAGTGTCCTAAATTAATTTCACAATATTGCCTTTATTTTCTAACTCATACGTGAATTTTATTGATGGAAATCAATATCGTCATTATCGTCATCAACTTCCATTTCTTGACGTTTTGGTAATGAGGAGCCAATATGGACGGCTAGAATACGATGTATTTAGAAAGGAAACAAGTACGTACAGGTATTTTCCTGACAGTTCACATCACTGTGGGCAGCACAAACGTGCTGGGCTGAATTTTCTAGTCATTTTTTTTGACTTTTCCTCTCACACATGCGAGGTTCACAAAAGAACGTACAATACAGGAAATACCAGCCAGTACCGGTTTCTCGAGGGGTATTGTAGATGATATAGTAAGGAAGAAAAAGTTTAGGTTAAGAATGAATGAAATCTCGACTTTTAAAAACGACGAAAATCAAGATTAATATATTTCAGTTCCATACCACCAGTACATGAAGAACTTTGAAAAGATTTTCAAGGAACTAGGTATGAAGGTTGTTTTTAAAACAAGTCATACACTATAGAGCTTTTCAGGAAATCCAAAAGACAAAGTCGAGAATTCGGAAAAGTTTAGAATTTACGAAATTGAATGTAAGGACTGCGATGCAAAATATTATGGACAGACAACAAGATCTATCAAAATGAGATATAAGGACTACTTAGCACACTTAAAATATGGCAGACCTGAAAAATCTGCAGTCACCCATCATATTTTGCAAAAAAACCATTCCATAAACTTTATTTCATTAAGATTAGTCGGACAAGTTAACAACAGGCAGGCATTTAGATGCCTATGAGAGTGTAGAAATAAGTAAACATAATAACATTATGAATAACGATGGTGGACAAATAGCTTGTTGAAAATAATATTTTAATTATTAGATTTACCTGACTATTACATAAGGACACATTGTAAAATTAATTTAAGACTAGTAGATAAGGCAATATTGTTAAATTAATTTAAGACTAGTAGATAAGGCAATATTGTGAAATTAATTTAAGGCACTTAAGACGCAGGTACTTAGAAGACGTATCTATGGTATGAATGAGGTTAGCATTGTAAGTATATTTAGTTTAATCTTCCTCTTGAAAACGATCACTTGGTGATTGAAACACGTATCGAGGTGTTAAAATAACGGTTTGGTGTTGGGAAAAAACTCCAGTAATATTCATTACTACACCAAAAGTTCCAAACAGTGCATCACAATTCCATGTTACAGATACAGAAATGAAAGCAAATAAAAAAAGAAATATTCACTATTCCCAACGTCCCTACACAGTAGGATATGGCATGTGCCTACCAAAAAATTACTACTTTCCTGGCACGACGAACCTTGAAGAACTTCACTGTAGTTGAAACAGACCTTACCTCAGACGAAGGTTTCCTACAGGCAGTGGAGCGTTTTCATTGTATAGCTCTGAGGATGGACTCATTAAAGTCCGAAACGAAGGAAATAAACGCGATTTCAAACTAGTTCGTGAATTAGATACATTATTTATTTCAACACTGCTACCTTCATTTTTCTTCGAACAGAGAAGTCACCATTATATTTTCGAAAATAACCCTATTTTCGTGTTCTTTCGTTATGAATAATAAACAAATGTGGCGAAAGTGGAATAATTTTATCTATTTTGTTGTTCTAGTTATATAATAATAGATAATAAATCATTTGATTTCGAACATAAATATAGTTCAGTAAATCATTATTATTTCATACTATTTCATTTAATGGCCACTTTGGATTTCTATCGGGGCAATTACCGAATTTATGGTAGGTGAAATTGGAACCTCTGGCGTAATAAAATCAATCTATTGAAAACACTTTGACCACGGCATAACAAATATACTGTCTCTCGACCCGCGTTTCACTAATCAAGTTATCACCATCAAGAGATGACAAATTGAATGCTAATATTTTATTATTGTCCCTAATTTTACTTTTTTTGATACCCATTCTTCACCTGTTTTTTACCTGTAATTTTTACATGAGAGATCAAACATTGGGCATTGGTCACAACAATTTAAGACATTACTCACTTATTCTGTGGTCGTTGTCTATGGCAGGTTGAGAGACACTAGTCTGGGTCCCAATAACTTTTTTTTTGAACTTCTGTCCAAGGGCACCGAAAATTATGATCCAGGGCTCATTCGATTCGGAATGACCTCTAGCAAGGGGGGGATTTGGTTTTTGCAAATATCTCGAAAAATATTGAAGATATCCGAATTTTGAAAAAGGTAGTTAAAGAGGAGGAAATTTACTAAAAAAAAAGTTAATACTGATATTTAATGGGTTGAAATGATTTTTTTTTGTTCACATTTCCGTATCGGTCAGCGTGTGCTGGACAGAAGATCCAGGAGCACCATACGACTCATACTGTAGACCTCTCTGGAACTGAATATATGAAATATGTTCCTTGCAGCAAGCTATTATAGTCCGCTTAGTTTGACCAATAAACTTTTTTTCGCAATACTCATTACTAATGAGGTAGCTTCATAGGTAGCTTCGTAAATCCCAGACGTTCGCAATCATTAGAACATGTTATATTATATATAAAGTTTCGAATCATCTACGTACAAAAGGAAATTGACATAAATCTCAGCTTCGATATCATTAATGAACATATTGAACAGTAGGGGTCCTAGATTTGATCCTTGTGGTACACCAGATGTGGCTATATATTCGATAGACTTGAGGCCATTGAGTTGGACGTACTGCTTACGGTTGTAAAAATACGATTTGAAGAGGGTAATTAATTCATTGGATAACCCAAAAGTCGAAAGCTTGTTGAGCAGGATACTATGGTCAAGTCTGTCGAACGCTTTAGAAAAATCAGTGTAGATGACATCAGTCTGAGACTGACAATCAATACCCTCTGCAATACATTTAGTGATTGTAACAAGATTGGTGGTGGTTGAACGTCCTTTCATGAAACCGTGTTGATTGGGGCTAATAATGTTGCTGACATGACAATAGATTGTCTTCTCAAGAAGCATCTTTACAAAAGTTGTATATGATTGAAATATGTCTGTAATTTTTTATCTCGCTTTCATCTCCTTTCTTGAAAATTGGGCGGACTTTAGACATTTTGCATATTGATAGTATAGTTGATGTTTTCAGACATATAATAATTAGATTTGTTAGTGGATCAACCAGAGCTGAGGCACAACCTTTAATGATGAATGCTGAAATATGGTCAGGTCCCACAATAAATTTGGGCTTTAATTTTTTTAGGGTATGATGAACATCTTCAATACTAAAGTTTTTGATTACTAAGTTGGGAATATCACTACTATTCGCATGGTAACTTGAAGTTGACACTATAATATAAGAACCACTGAAGAAATATGCAAAACCATCAAGACTATCTAAGGGATTATCGAGTAGCTTGCCTTCATGTAACATTTTATCTCCGATTCCATTTGTATATTTTGACTTGATAATCAATGAGCAAAACTTGTTGGGGTTATAGATAATCTCGCTCTCAGTTTTTTGAATGAGTCTTTTTATACGCTATTCTAATGGCTCTTTTGATTTCTGCCCGAAGACGTTTGAATTCGTGAAAAGCGTGAATGTCGCCGTTTCTTTTGTATTTACCTGCACCAAAATTTTGTTTTAGTTCGAATTTTCTTTACCAATGCACCATCAAAGTGGGCTGGAAAATTATTTTTATATTTTATCAAGAATTTTGGCACGCAGCAATTATGGACAATAGTGGGGGATCACAGATATATCTAAGAGTGCGAGTATTCTTCCTTTATACAAGAAAGTATGAACCCCTACCGACGTCTATTCTAAGCAGAATTGGTAGCTTTTTCTTATTTTTCAAATCCGTATGTGAACTTTATATTTGGAAATATGGTGTTGAGACAATACACACAATACTCTATACTCTATCTTACTCCTATTCGTGTAGAAAATGGCAAATATTAGTAGGGCTGAAAACTTCGTTGGCTAACATACAGATGGCGATACTAGTATTGAATCCACATGGTTTTTAGTTAAACCTTCCCTTCAAAAGAGACGTGTACAAATTTTACAGCTGTTAATGAGTGAAGCAACTTTTGTTAGTTTGAAGAAAATGGATGAAAATGATTTTAGTGTGTTGATGAAGCATTGCTTTTTGGCGAAAAATAATGGTGTAGAAACCAAGGCTTGGCTTGATAAACATTATTCGGACTTTGCTCTAGAAAAATCACCCGTTTAAACGGTTCAAACGAGGTGAAATGCACACAGTGGACATGTCAAAGAGGCTGTTACCGACGAAAACATCAAAGTCCACAAAATAATTTTGAATTACCGCAAAGTGGAGTTGGTCGAGAAAGCTGAGGCTCTGAAGATATCAAAGGACCGTGTTGGACATGTCGTGCTTGAATATTTGGGTGTGCGAAAGCTGTTTTCAAAGAGAGTGTCGCGCGAGCTCACAATCGACCAAAAACAACAACGAATTGATGATTATGAGCAGTATTTAAAACTTTTCCACCATGCAAACCCGAATTTATGCGTCGATATGTAACAGTGGATAAAACATCCGTTTATCATTTCACACCAGAATTAAAACGATCGTCATCTGAGTGGACTGTACGTGGTGAACCGACTCAAAAGCATGCAAAGACGCAACAGTCGACTGGCAAGGTTATGATATCAGTATTTTGGGAGGCGCATGGTATAATATTCATTGACTATCTGAAAAAAAACATCGACAGCAACTATTATATAGCGTTATTGGAGCGTTTGAAGGACAAAATCTCGGAAAAACCCTATTTGAAGAAAAAGAAAGTGGCAAAATTGCATGAATTAGGCTTTGAATTGCGTCCGCATCCACCGGTTTTTTTACATCGGGTCCCCAGCGACTTTTTCCTGTTCTCAGACCTCAAGACAATGCTCGCTTGAAAAAAAAGTTGCTTCAATGGAGGGATAATCATCGTAATCATCTATTTTGAGGCTGAAGACAAATCGTACTATAAAAATGGCATTGAAAAATTGTATAATCGCTATTATCATTGTATCCCCCTCGAAGACAACTACACACATCGCCAACATTCTTGGACCCGCCTCGTAAATTATAAAACAAAATATTTGTCATGGCTGGTTTTTTGTACATTTCATCTTTATTTCTTTCATGCACGAATAGTGCATTTATACCAGGAAACTAACAGCGTTGACTGGAGACGTGGAACTGGACGTCCTAGTAGCAGTCTGAACTCATTTAAGAAGAACGTTTGGTCGATTAATTACCAGTACCTGAATACGGCGAAGACTTGCCAGAGCCAATTTGCAATCCAGAAGGCCATTAAAAGTACCCAGGCTACTTCCCAGATACATAGCCGCTCGTCTACAGGGGGCACAGAAACACAGAGACTGGCTTTTAGCTTAGTGGCGAAATGTCGTTTTTTCGAACGAAACCAGATTTGGTATAGTTAGTGATGGTCAGCGACACAGAGTTTGGAGAGGGCAGGGCGGCAAGAAAGACTATCTTTTGCTAGAGAAGTCGTTCCATACCAAGGAAGATCAATAATATTTTGGGAGGCATAATGCATGGTCGTCGTACGCAGCTTATTCCCATTCCAGGTCCTATTACAGGGGATAGATATGTTCGAAACATTATTGAACCCATTATTTAACCTCTCCGGAATGAAAGTGGAGCCAATTTCATTTTCTTGGGATGACAATGCTAGGCGCCATCGCACGAGAAGAGTAGAAAATGGAGATTGATAATATTCAAAGATTACCGTGGCCAGCAATTTCATCAGACATGAATCCCATTGAGCACATGTGGGATTTCGTTAAACGAGCAATCTCAAACAGAATTAATCCTCCTAGCACCTTACCGGAACTCACACTCGCAGCCCAAGAAGAATGGAACAACATCCCAATGGATACCTTTAACGCCACTACAGAACAGGGGAGGACACACTACATTTCAGATTCTGGTAATCATTTTATTATGCACTATTTTTCGTTTGTGAATTTTTTCTTGTTCAGTTAAAATTAAATTCAGCCAATTTGCGTTGGTTACATAACCAAATTAAATGTACTTTGTAATACACTTCTTGACTTATGATAATAGTCTCATTCAGACAAACATAAGGTGGTCCAAGAATTTTGGCGATGTGTGTATACTGAATAATGAAATCAAATTTTATATATTTTTTTCTATACTAGCCTGCTCATGATCAGGTTAGTCATCAGTATGATTCGGATTCGATATATGCATGACGTATTTGCCATTTTCGACCCGAATAGAAGTAAAGTAGGGGATTGTGTGTCTTGTAGTAACAACAGATCACCAAATATTCATGAAAATGAAAATAACGAAGAGCTATCTAAATATTCTAGTTGTAAGAAACACTGATGAATGTTTAAGAATTTGATGTATATGAGAAAAAATACTAGCACTTTCAGATATATTTCTGCTATTATCCTCATTGTTCATGAAAGGCTTTGACTTTGATGTTTCATATAGTTCCACTCATCTCCTCATAACACTAATTTGATTAAATTCCGGAGTCATTAAGGGAGAAACATTTTTTTACAGCTAATTCGTATCATACAGTAGAAATAAAAAATAAGTATGTTGAAAATAACGATGAATACTCCAAAAACAACTTGTTTAGTTTTTCTTTGACCACTCTGTGTATGATAATGCTTTCCTTATTGCTCGTAGATATTTCAAACTATTTTTATTTTTTCAGGTTGGTATAATTACCAGTATTCTCATCTTATCTTTCCTATTTATTGTTGTGGTTTTCAGTGACCGGCATACTTTTCTTATGGTTTCGATTATTATCACCCAAGATGACGGAGTAGTTACTTTTTTGCTACTGAAAAAAAAGAATATGAAAAAAAAGACATCCCTCTAAATTCAATATAGCAGACTTACAAAAATGGCGGACTATATTTTTTTTTGCTACCCCGTGATATAAAAATCAAATGAAAGGGTTTAGCGGACAGAATCCATAGATGTGACAAATAAGATGGCCGCCAAACCAATTTTAAATATTTTTAACTCTGCAAAGGTTGGGGATAGTTTAGTGGTTCTCAAACAGATGTTCTAGGAATCTAGATTAACTTTTGCAGATAAATACGTAACTAGTTCTTTTTATAAATTGTAAAATGTAATACATTAATGGGTTTGGTTTGATTATTCTTTTTTCTTATTGAAGCACGTAACTACCTATGATTAAAAAAAATGTTTTCATTCATTTATTCATAATATGCTCCGACGTTTGATTTTCAATTTTTTTCATTTTTATTTGTGATAGGAACGTCTATTCCGTCTTTTTTCAACAGTTGATTTGGTAGACAAGGTTAAATATGCATTGCGTTAATAGGTCTTTCGTATATATGTTACTAGTTGTTGTCCGCGGCTACGCCCGCGTAGAATTTGGTAGTTGTCGTAGTACTATGTTGCTATATCGCTGCTGTTCCAATGTTTCGACAGAATCAGAATCAACGAACTTAGGCGTGCGCAGAACAGTTATAGAACAGGGCTTTAAAAAAATGTTCTACAGCGCCATCTAGTGGCGAGTTACAGAAACATTGACAGCCTAAAAACCTTTCCTATGAAAAATTCTTTATACATGTCAAGTTTCATCACGATCAATTGAGCGATGTAGAAGTTTATCACTTACCAACCAACCAACCAACCAACCAACAAACATCCATTTTTATATATTAGATTAAATTCCTTTGATATACTAATTAATATGACTTTTGATCATTCATTTTTGTTGTTGTAAGTCTTCAGAAAAAAATCTAATTGATTTCGCTTAGGCAATAATCGCCACTTCGGGGGTTAAATAACACGTACCCTCAACACATAATTCAATAATATATCGATCCAAAATAGACTCATAAAAGAAGCAGATCGCCGTTCTGATTCGCGATTAGAATTCATGATGGAGTAACGATTAAATGCGATTGTGCAAAATAACTCCAAATTTGGACGAATTAGTCCAAGGCGATGAAGTATCGAGTGATCGAAGACGGCCATGTGTGAGGTTGGCGCCTTGCCAAGTCCATCCGAGTTGGCCGCAACAGCGCGATTGACTCCGTACCAGTGGCGTAGGAGTAGTTCGTATGTAGAAACTTACTGAACTTCGTATTAAAAGCAGTGTTGCTTTTCACCATTCACCATCAAATAACCCTCCTTATCCCTCCAGTTTCCGAAACAAAAAGGTAATACAGCAAAATCTTTTCATAGCGACGTAACTTCATGTAAAGCGATTTTTCAGTTCGAAGGAATTTTCAAATACAACAGCAACCAAACCAAAACGACAAGGCTACCATTTTCCTCTATCTTGGTTTTTGCTATGTATTCACCGTGTAGTAAAAATGAAATTTGTTTTACTATACCTCTGAATCCTTTGGATCTGAATGGATTTGTAAGCGATTTCTTTAACATTTTCATTTTTCATGTCAGCAGATTTATTTTATTTGAATAGCCCATTTTACATCGTTTTTCAAAAGCAAAATAAGCAAAAACAAATCTTAAATTTTTGGTCTTATCTGGTCTCATCATATACTACAACAATTCAGATTGGTAAGTCAGACGTTTCCACCTATTTCTTAAAACTTTTGAAAACATCTAAATTTTGTTTATTTCAGTGGTATATAGATGACAGTCGAATTTGCCAGTTGTCAGAAATTTGAACACATTTGATGAGGTGTGTTTAACAGTTCAACATGTGATTTGGTTTGACCTAATTTTTGGATGTGGTTTATTTGTTGCATCGCCCTGGTCATTTACTGCCTTATTCAGGTGTATATCTCTCGAATACTTTCACTATCAACGCTGGTGTTCCCCAGGGATCCATATTGCTTCCAACCTCTTTTTGTATTGTATATCAACGACTTATTGGATAAAACCAAGAATCCAATATATTGCTTGCTGATGACAGCACACTTGTCTCGTCATAACATTTGGATTCCTAGACATCGGCTGCGGATGCACACCNGAACTTTTTTATCGGAAATTTCCTCCTCTTCAACGAGCTCTTTTCAAAATTGCTTAAATATTAATATTTTTTGAGTTATTGACGAAAAACTAAATACCCTTTTTTTTAAATCTTATTTTGTTAATAACAATTGCAATTTTTTACCTGCCTGAGACGCTCTGATTTCTTCATTCAGTATCAATTTTTGTTCAATAGTGAACAGTTGAATAGTTCAGTGACATTTTTTGTTCAATAGTGATAATTTAGTATTTTCATTCATTCATTTCAAGGGTGCAAAACCCTTATTGAAACTCTCTAAGGAAACGTATTCCTAGTTTTATTGGTATTCTTTTATCCCAGTGTAACTAAGTGTTGAAAAGGGTTCAGTATTTCTAGAAACTCCTGTAGATGGCGTTCAAATAAGAGTTTCCAATTTGATAACCCTTTTCAGAATTTTCATAAAAAATCAAGAACCGACCTGCGCCCTTGCCTTCGCAAATCAAGAGCCAGTCATTCCATTTGGGCACAGTTACCGCTTTCTTGCTCTAGATCAAGAAACGAGTAAGATAGTTTGGAAAGTATTCCAATAGTTTAATTATATTTTTATGTTATGAATTGAATGCACATTATTTAAAAACGGTGACTTCTAAAAACCGCATAGGAATTGAATTTTTTAACATCACTCTCAGATTGAAAAGTCTATAAGATCCTGGATTACGCTGTCATAAAACACTTTTAAGTCATCAATAATCAGACATTCTCGCGTGGGTTTCCATATATAATGATTGAATACCGTTAAAAATAATCGACGAACAGGTTTCCATAACAGCTATTCTTGATTTGTAATATAAAAACGTATATTTCGATGAGTTATATCTACAGGCTAATAAAATCACGGTTGAATTTAACGATTCTGTAAGGAACACAATAGCTATTTGATAATTTCTTCCTGCTAATCCACAATTCACCTTTTATCAGGTCAAACCTACGAAAATGAAGTCCTTAAGTAAATTTATGCCAGTAGTAGTTGGAGTTTATGAATGAAATGACTATTGCAAAATGTATCCAGTTTAGGAAAAACTATAATGATAATATTTCCCTCGATAAATAGACTATGAAATCTCTGGCGTGAAATGAATCTATTGAATACACTTTATAAACACACAAGAACAAAAATACTGTCATTCGACAAGCGTTTCGCTAACCAAGTTAGCATCATCAAGAGACGAATAAAACGACTTCTTACAAGCTATGTTCATGTTTTATATGTATTTATACGATTCATTACTTTGCATAGTAAGGACAATTAAATTGATTTATAGTATTTTGTTAGATATAGTTATTTACTATATCTACTGATACCTAATCTTTATCCCTTTTACACCTGTAATTTCGACCTAGTGCAAGCAATGAGCTATTAGTAATGGGACCGTTATCACCGTTCAAATATCTCATTCCATATTTTTTTGAATCGAAAAACTTGTACCGGTCTCAACAATTTCAAGCATTCCTCGCTCTTTCAGTGGCCATTTTCTATGGCATGTTGAGGAACAGTAGACTCCTCTGGTCTATAAAACCGAATATGTTAAAAATAGCCAGTAATTTTTGGCAGAACTACATTTCGAATAGTCCACAATATTCCTGAGCATTCCACAACAAACGAGATTGTTCTATAATGTTCCAAAATGGCCTTGGATGTTCTCTAACTTTCCAGACTACTTTAGAACATAGCACATTACATATTTTCCGGTATGTTGAGGAATGTTAAGAAATGCTCTCAAATACTCTAGAATATTGTGGGCTATTCTAGAAATTTCTAGATGGCAGCATCATATCTTCAAAAACATGCCTTCCAGGCACAAATGGCAATTCTAAATCAGCTGTGGGGACACTAAAACCTTCGGTGGAGAACCAGATTGGGAAATGGGTTTTTAAGAAACATAAATAAGTGGTACTGAAAAAACACAACCACGAATACACACTGAAAAACTTTTACAAAGGGACCGTCCGGAAACAAAACCGAAAAGCTGCTTTAACAAAGGGGTAGGGTGGGCAATGGGCCCTTGAGGCTGCAGTATTTTCTGGAAACTTAAAAAACGAACAAGTCAGACGGCTCTAGGAAGCGGAAAAATTGTTTTACATAAACGTTTGATGTGATATCGGGCCAAGACAAAAAGTAGGAATTCATTCAAGCCTTCATTGACAATTCATGAATTTCATATTTTTCTCACTTATATGGTGAAATTGTACAAGTATATTTTGTGAATAAGCACCTCATTACATTTAAAACCACTTCTTTCCAATATTTCACCAGACTAACGATAAAATAAAACCACCAAAGCCTAATTTGTTACTGGTCAGAGATTCCTTGTTTCATAATGATTGCACAAAATTTAGACTTGTTCAATCTGTTTACGTTTTTTCATACACTAACTTACCAGCTTACGTATAGTAACTATTTTTAATGTAATTGTTATTAACATTCAATTATTGGTATGTTTCAATTATCATGAGACATTGTTTTGTATTGGTTTGGTTGAGCTGATAAGTAATTGTACTTTCTCATTGAACCAGTTTATTCAATAATCCATTCATCCAGGACGATTTTTTTCTGTCACTATTTTGTCTATTGAAATCGGGATTACTGATTTTCAGTGGTGCTTTTGAAAAAAAAATCGGAAAATCATCAATCCACGATAGTCAGCGAACACGTAAAACGGAATACTTATAATGAATATACAACAATTTTTCATAATTATATAAGTACACTTGGAGATATGTCGATTATTTGTCCATTTCTAAACATTTTTCGAATGATTTTATGAACTACAATCTTCCAGAAGGTACCAACAAAATATCGGGTTATATTACTTGTATAAAAGGTTCGTGTAAAAGCAGTTGATCTTTCAAAGAAAGTGACCCCGTAAAAAATATTAGTATGTATTCAATGGATCAGTCAAGTAACTCTAAAAATAATTTTTGTTACATAATGACTACGATACTATTATATCATCTAATTAGGATTCAAGCCTATAAAGTGCGAATTTCATAGAGGAGACGCTATTTTTCTAAGGATGTAACAATCACTCTCGACTATACGTTAGAATTAAGTAGTAATAGTTGAACTGACACGAATAGTGTTTTGGGACCTTTATTCCATGTTAAGTTTGATTATAAATTAATAGAACAGATCAACGGTAATTTTGACACATAATCCAGGTTTGTAATGAAGTTACGCGGTTTGTCACGTTTATGACATTAATACAGCTAATAATGAATATAAATTGGATTTTCATTTTCATCAGAAAATATTGATTTGTTCGCCAATTTCTATTTAGTTCCCTTTAGAGAAGTCCCCCTCAGATACAATACACTTGTACCAGCGTTCTTTTCAATCTTCGAAGCAGTTCTTATCAGAACTTTTTGGTATGTTCTTGAGGTCCAGCGATTCGGTTTTTGTGTCCTCTTCCATCTTAGGAACAGGAAAAAGTCGCAGGTGGCCAAATCTGGTGGAAACGGTGGCTGAGGCAAGAATACGTTCGTATTGTTTTCTCGCAAACATCGCATTACTTCACGATAATACTCCTTATTGGACGTGCGACTATGTATCAAGAACTTCTGATTTTATCAAACTTGGTGTGTTTTATTATTTTGGCTTTCCTGGGTTCCTTTGTTGGGACGACTGGACTTTGGTTTCGATGTCATAACCTTATACCCATGATTCGTCACCAGTTCAACAATTCCTGAGCGATGCTCATGCGACAGTTTTTTTTTTGATCAAAATTTAGCAATTTTGCAACGAACTTTGATGCCACCCCACACGCTTCATGCCCATTTCCGAAAAAACTGCATGGCAATATACCAACATCCTCAGCAACTTCTCTAATAGTGATTTGAGGATTCTCCATAACAATTTTTAACAGTTTCATCGATTGTTGATGTTTGGGGCGTTCAGGGCAAGCGTCGTTATTCACATCTTCTCGACCTTCTGTGAAAAGCTTTTATCGCTTGCTTGTTTCGACCGTATGCCACTGTCAACATTTAATGTGTTTCTCAGCATTCAATTCCATTTCAACACAAAATTTGATGCAAATTCTTTGATCCATTTCATCCAACAAACTAAGTATTCTAAACAGCTGAAACAGTGACCGTTTGTTCGAGACGAGTGTACCAACATTTAAAAAAAATCGCTAATGGAATGTAGGTAGCCGACAAAATTTGAATATTCACCTTATTTTTTGAATAATCCACATACAGCTGAAATCACTACAGCTAAACATATTGAACATTCGAATGAAATGAAGCCTCTAGGGATTGGAAAAACTGAAATAGTAACAGCTTTTTTTTCCATTTTCGATGACTAGTTTACAAAACTAAAACACGTATTTTGCTATACGATAGCTTCCTCAGGCGTATCCATCGATTGATTATTCAACTGTTTCTCCCTAGTAAGTCATACTTTTGATTCATCTCTGTCGGTAAAATATTTTTTTTTATATTCTTGATGAATGATAATAATTGTTCAACTTACTACTCCACCTATAGATATATCTATCAGTATTTTCTATTCGTCAGCCAGTGTACAAGCCAAATGGAATAAATTTATTATTTCGGTTACTGTAGATATTGAAAAAAATCCCGAAACACGTCAACTGTAAATTTTTGAAATTTGACATTCTTCAAAGTGAAAATGCCATTCCTACCATCAACTCCCTTCGAATGACAGGTACAACTCCCAATTTCTTAAAAAGGAAGTATTAGGTTTGTGATATATCAATTATATCAATTAATGATATAACAATTAAGATAAAATAAATTAAAGTCATGTGGTTACCGAAATTCGATAAAATACACTCAAACACTAAAATGTAATGCAAAACGTAATTAAATGTAGAATACGAAAAAGAAGTATGGATGTTAACGAAGTAGATGTTCAAAATGTTCACCGGGAACGTCTTGGCAACATCCTAATCTCAAATAAAACTGTCTTCTAACATTATTTAACATATCAGGCGTGACTGACCTATTCGCAAGCGTTATTCGTTCTTTCAAGTCATTCAAATCTGAAGGTTTAGTTTTGTACATATTGCTCTTTACATATACCAATAAAAAGAAATCTAATGGCGAAAGATCAGGTGATCGCGCTGGCCATTCAATCGATCCTCGCCTCCCTATCCACCGATTGGAAAATGGTGTATCGAGGTATTGCCGGACATTAACTTGGTAATGTAGTGCTGTTCCATCCTGCTGAAACCATATCGTATTCACTGGAACTTGAGGGTTTCCTGGATCAGGATATGAATTTGCTAAACTTGGAATGACATCATTTTGAATTATTGCCAAATAATTATCGCCATTCAAGTTGCCCTCAATGAAAAAGGGACCAATGATATGGTTTCCTACAGTTAATAATTTTATTTTTTTATTTCCGTTACCAATAATTTGTAAAACTGTTATTTAATGCATTTCCATTTGTCAGACTTGAAGTTAATGAACTTTAAACTTGAAATAATGACAACTAATGTTGTAACATACAAAACAAGTTCACAAGGCGTTTTAAACTAACGTTGCCACGGAAATTATTTACAGTTTTTTGAAGGATACTATCTAAAATGAACATTGCTATATTTTTTGCTTACTTTCTCAGTATCAATACCTCAACATGAAATAAGTTTTTAGTATATTGCAATAAGTTTTGAGTGTATTTTATCGAATGTCGGTAATCACACGATTATAATTTATTTTATCTTAACTGTTGCAATAAACTTGAAAGTGATAAAAAATTTAAATAGAGAATGAAGAGAACTTTAAAACGATATATCACAAGCCAATACTTCATTTAAGACATTGGTGGTTGTACCTGCTATTCGACGGGGGTTGAAGATAGGGGTAGCATTTTTCCGTTGAAGTATGTCAAAATATTTTGACGTGACGTGACGTGATAAAATAAGTACCTTAACCGAAATAATGAATTTATTCCACTGTATACGTATCCATAATAATAAAACACGATTTACAATAGCTTTTTCAAGCGTTTTCATACTGTCCAGTGAAAATCACACAATAAAGTGTTCTCAGGATATTTATTCCACATAAACGATATTCTTCAAATGAAAGAGTTCTTGAATAGTGGAATTCGAGGTTTACTGAGTTGAACCTCAAAATGATGAGCAGCCACAGTCCGTCGCGTATTTCTGATATGTATCGCTCTTGGTGGAATCAAATGTGCCAAGTCACTTGAACACTTCCCGTGAATGTACCTATAGAAGATAGACACATCTCAAACCTTGGAAAAGTTGCAAGTGATATTCGTGTCTCCAATCAGGTGGATGTCTCTTTTCTGGATGGAATCCAGCAGCTTTATGGCATGCTTAGGGGCGAAGCTCCATACATATGAACAATACTCCAAAGAAGGTCTGATCTGAGCTTTATGAAGCATCAAAAATTGCTGAGGTCTGAACAGTTTTCTGGTTCGGAACAGTGTTCCAAGCTTTTGAGAAACAGACTTCGCAATTCCGACGACATGATTATGCGTATTGGTGCCTATTTCAACCCCCAACAAACTCATTGAAGCAGCAAGCGGAATTGTTTGTCCTGACATTATTATATCCGGTTTGGAGACATTTATCTTATTGAAGAAAATCGATGCTTGGCATTGAATTGAACCTGGTTAGTTTCACCACAATTCGGAATCACTTCTAGCTTCTCATCAAGATAAGCAACCTGCTGCCGGTGAAGATGTGTATCCGTAGCCGATGTCCTGGAATCTTGGATAAAAATGCATTCCCAAAGCAGCTTCAGACTTGACTCAATTCTTTTTCCGTTACTTCGATGATACATGTAGAGATTCCTGGTAATAAATAATGGGAACGTTTCATGACACATTTCACTAAATGGCACTTAGTCGTGAATACATTATTCACGGCAATTAATCCAATTGAGACTATTTCAGGCCCGAAACCGCTGAAGAGGACAAAGCAAACTCGGATTAAACAAATGCCTTGCTATTATTAGATTGGAGAAAAAACAAATAAAGAAATAAGACATTTTCAAACATTCCTTCTTGAATGTGCTTGTTAAAATCGCCAAGACATTTCGCAGAAACCGTCAATTTGGGCACATTAATAAACCTACTTCAACAATTAAATCTGACTGGATGATTAATTCATTGTGAGATTTTTTCAATTACTTAATTATTGCTTCTGTGAATCGAAGGAACGTGAATAATTAGTCGACAACAACGTTTCAATCATGTCATAATTCTCAATTGCAGGATAAAAACAAGAATATGAAAATGCTTTAAATAATGCATTACATTTGTATCTTTTTAATTCTTTTAATCCAACAGGGAAATACTAGAAAAATGATTTTTAAAACAACTGACGTTTTTATGCACATGGAGAAAGAAAGAAAAACCAAATGATGAGGAAATTTTTGATGAACGTGTAACGAAATTTCAATTCTTAGTATTCATCTGAGGTGGGCATACAAAATTGAAATAAATTATAGTTCAAAATAAATACTGCTTACACACACCATAATTGCAACACTGTTGTGTTGACAGTTAGTGTTTTTTTTCCAGATGCGGGAAAAATTATTCCAGTAGGTTCATTTTGCGACACAGGTTCCAATTCTACTAATTAAAACACTTTTCTAGATAACCGTTTCACCAATGAAGTTGTCGTCATCAGGAGATAAAATATACCCATTAATAATTGTGACTTTTGTCATGCATTGATAAATTCCTGTATAAAAATTACCGGAAATTTTCTTGTGAAAGTTACATCTAATCTCAACATAATGTTTTATATAAGAGTAAACAATATGCGTTTCACAGTTCATATATCGTACTTTGCAATCTACATACTTTCAAAAACACCCAAAAGTCTAGAATCACAATCCTATCTCAATAAGTTCAGGCAATGGAGGCGATGACATCTACCTTTCGAAAACTCCATAAGTTGGATCGAAAGAAGAATCTGCATATGAATATCAATGCGATAAGCAACAATCTTCAAAGTGGTGTATTGCAAGGTAACTCGGTGAAACCATAACTCAAAAACAAAGCATTTATAACCCAACATCAGACAGCTCTGTTTCGACTCCTCGTAGGTCTCGTCAGTGAGGCTTTCCTGAGCAATGTCTTTAAAAGACACGCCTGAGTGAGAAGAGGCTGTGATATTTCCCCTCGCGGAGACACCATGCCTGAGATCGATCGAAGAACATGATAAAAAAAGCTTCCCAAGGTGGTAAAGCGGAACGATGCGTAGCTAAGCTTCGACATTAGTCCTCTATGTGCCCCAGCTTCAATTGTAAGACAACTTTTCTGGTTTCTAATATCGAATATGTTCATTAGCTTCACCTTGGTAGGTAGGTAGGTCCAAAACTCACTATGCCAAATGCTGAAAACAAAATTTGGTCCGCAGCATAGCAGGCACAGAGTACAAGTGTGTGCTCTGCTGTTTTATTATCGTCTAAATAGAGATGTCCCACACTCACAGTCTTCTGACAGTCCAAGTTTCTTCATATAATGATTCAGACGGCAGTGGCTTGTGAGTAGGCATGCTGTAATTTTGGTGACATACTCCAAAGGATGTATTCTGTTAGAAGCCTGAAATTTGCAGTCCAGATATTAGGTATTTGTTTCGCAAAAGCTAATGCGATACCACTAAAACCGCTTGCGTCGTTCTCCCTTACAAGGTTTTCGGCAGCTTTATCACCTTTCAGGCCAGCGATACAAAAAATGCCTACTAGAAAACTATGTTTTTTTCTACTGACAAGACTTTTTTTTAGCAGTTCACTACCAACTCATAATTTGTGGAATTGGTTTATGTCTATCTTTCCACGTAGGCTGTTTGAAATCACTGACTTGGTTCTGCAACTAGTCTTGGGGTTTTGTCTGCTTCCTGCGAACCTTATGACTCGTCCATTTCTTCGAATCCTCCAGAAAACATTGCGGCCTCATGAGTTTATTGCGTTTTAGTTCCATCTTTTCATGACACCCATTCCAACAATCTTGTTTCCTGTTTAGGACTCTTGCTGGTCGTATGTCATATTCTTGTAGATACAATTCGGGTTGTTCATAATGAGTTGCTTGCCTCTTGCGATCAATAGTTTCATATTCGCATGAAATATTTCGCATGAGGGTACTAAACATTTTGGTATTCCCACAACTGGTTGGTGGCCTATATATGGAGTTGAGGATCCGTGTCTGGCACATTTGTCAGATTTTTTGTTGCCCTTGATATTATATAGTCAATCTTTTCTTATTCACCTGTTTCCTCAGTTCTTTAGAGCATTATCAGACCAGTCTTGATGTCACTTCTGGGTTCATCAATGCTTCTAGTGCAGCCTGGCTGTCTGTGGAAATGTTGATCCGCTTATTTTGTAGATGCCTCGAATTATTGTTCTTTGCGCATTGCAAGATTGCATACACTTCATCCTGGAAGACTGATGTATATCTACTATTCGAGTGGGTTACTGAAATGCAGATTTCTCCCCGCGCAGTATATTCCAGCTTTTATCCCATGTTCGGTTTCACACCTGTCTGTATACTTACCAGGTATTACTGTCGAGCATGTTCTTGAGATGACTGTTCATTCGCCACTCTTTGCCCTACAAGACTGTGTGGGGTTTTTTATTCTACTACTTGGAAACCGTCCAAAATCCAAAGTATAAAAATATTTAGATATGAAGAAATTCCGATGGAAATGAAGGAAATCAGTGATGAGTAAGCCTTCAAATCATAAAACAACTTCTATCTTTACAAAACATTAACAATACTCACAGTTTGGTAAGTTGTTCATCCTCACTGGATGAGTGATTTAGATTTGCCCACGAACTTCACCCTGGAAGACAAAAAAATTCATTAGTTTATATAATATAAGCATGCATAAATCTTAATGTATTTGTGAGTATAAAAATATAAGTCTTCATCTGAATTTCATGTAGAATATAATAAATGACTGAAAACTGAAAATATTATATTTATATACGGAATAAATTCAGAAAATCAACAAAATATACCTATCGGAAAATTCATTTCATTGAGGAAGAGTATGAGAGTGCGGATGTAAATGTTCTCGAAGATGATATATTTAATAGTTGAGAGAAATATTTGCTGAAGCAGTTTTGGTTTCTATTGATAATTTTCAAAATACGCAGTTAGGTAACCGATACTTTCTGTGGGTCAAAATTTTCTGTAAGGTGGCTAAGTTTTAATTTTCGTTAACTTTTTCAAATGTTTATTTATAGGTGATTACATTACAATTTTCTAAACCAAATAAATCAACGCAATACACGACATTAATGAACAAAATGATATCAAAGGTAGTTACGAAACAAATTATGGGCATACACTTTTTTTGAGGTCGGTGCTGGCAAAGCTATCGAGTCATATTTTCAAGTCACAAAATACTGTTAGTTACAACATTCATAACTCAAGAACAGCTGGACCGATTTTACAATTTTTGATGTGTCTGAACAACCATCAAACATAGAAAAAAAAAAGAGATCAAACAAATTGATGGTATTCGCTTGGTTAGGTTATGATAATTGTCAGGGTACGCGCACAGACAACTGATGACATTTGTTATTGTGCGCGCATAAATAATATTATGCGTTTTTTTGAAAGTGGTTGACAATGTTTCATGGTGAATTTTATCTTTCCTCTTTCTTCTTTGAAGATCTTTTGTGGTGATGCCTAGTTCCTTTTCGAGACCGTCCTTCGTATTACAGAGCCTGAAAGTACGGTCTACTGGAGTCTTGATGATTCCTCTTCTGGCAGGTGGATAGTGGTTGGATTCGTGATTCAGATAGCGTGAGAGGGTTTCGGTATAACTATTCATTTTATTTTCCAATTTTATTTGTATTTTCAGAGATTTCAAATTATATTGTATTATATTAGACAATGGAAGTCCGAACTAGTAAAAATAATTGGTATGTCATAATAAACGCAAAGTCAGTAATATCCATCATAGTGTTATTAACAATGCTGCTAATAATAAGGAAAAATTTTACAAAATATGAAAATGATGTCACACTTTCGAACATACTTATAATGCCAAATATTCATATGAAAGCTTGACGTATTGTATTGTTGCGTTTGACTGGACATCCGTTATTCTCTTCCCTCTACATAATAATTGAAAATTTGAACAAGATTTCTCGTGTAATATGAAAATTGAATGAAATATTGGAGCTTGTTCACACAAAAACTCAAAAAATAAATTGAAAGGGCATTCTATCGAAGACATATGACCCTGGCACGTTAAGCTAACAGGCCAAATTTTTCTAGTCGCGTTAGTTTTTACGATGTTTCAATTAAAACAACAATACCTACCCAGCTCGATATTTCCATTTAAAGAAATATGCCTGTGGGAAGTCATCTTGGTTTTGGTCGGGTTGGAGCCTGGCTCCCTTACCCTTTCAACTGGTGTTTGTCAGAGGGACAAGAAATATGCTTGCTTGGCCACTGCTAATAAGTCTTTCAATTCGTTCTTCTATCAGACAAGAAAAACTTTCCAATATTCGTTTTGAAACATTTCCGGTATTGTGTTCTTACTTCATATTCAACGGGCTATTCGTGCAGTGCGGTAATAAACTATACTCTAGTTAACACAATTCATCAATTTGCCGACATTGATGGACAAGTTCAGCCTAGTTTTATTTGCAATTTTCTGAAAGTCACGACAATATTGCCCCAGAAGGAATATTTCGCTGAATATGCAAGTAATTTCCGGACTATTCCAGAGAATGATAAAACAAATCAAAACACTTCAAATGAATATGGGGCATATTATTGAGAGTAGGGAATGCAATCTCGTTCTCTCGAGATCTCGTTTTCGCGAGAACTTGGCGAGCACAAGAATGCACCATATTAATATTCAAATATATCTCTAAAACACTTTCAAAACACACACAAACTAAACTCGATGAACAAACGATTTGTTCCTACGCGAGCTGTCAGCTAAGAAAAAGTTGAAACTCAATGTTGCAAAAATAAGCAGAATTGATCCGATATGACATACATTTGCAAAGCCGAATAAACCAATAAATTGTGATATGGGTACTCCATTTTACTGAGAAAATGAACGATCAATTGAAATTTTCTGTAATTGCTACCCATGCTACCCACCAAAAATAATAAATTCAACGTTACTGGTATATTAGCCATATTGTCATCCAGTTAGCCAGCGCCTTCTGTAGTGAATGTGACAATATGCTCTTTCTAATGTCAATGGTTTCCACAAACTTCGTATTTTTGTTAAAATAAGTTCAAAATGAATGTTTTGTTAAAGCTGACTTCCGACAACTTACCAAGAGTAGATTTTGAAATGATCGATGAATTTTACTTGGTACCGAAATAAAGAATGGAAAATTGAAACGGTGGTGGTATATGTATATAGAGCCTTTTTATTTATATGACATTAATTTCAGACTTTGTCTTTTATCGAAGGATGGATTGATTTAATTTTTATTTTATCTCGGCCAAGGAGCAGTATGGTGACTGAAAAGAGAAGCAAAAATATGTACAGTGAAATGTAGAATTACTCCAGAACATACCAATCCAAAAATAACTTGAAAAAATATTTTTTAGAATGTAAACTAATGACACGGAATATACAGCAAAATAGGTACCCGCCGTGACCTACCTTTTACAAAAAAACAATCTTTAATTAGATAATTGTAACAGTTGTATTCAACCGAACTGACAACAATAACAACAAAAATGGCGTCTGTCAAATTGGATCATCAGATCTGTGATTGGATATTGAAAACCAATACATTTGGCAACTCCGCTCTAGACATGATCAATTTCATTGGTCAACAGACACGCGGCCAATTTAAATTCTTGCTCTTCGAATTATTCTTTTTTCTGCAAATATAAAGAGATCTTGCGACCGATTAGGCTTGATGAGTATAATATACCCCTAACTCGACCAGTCTATAAGCAAACCAGTATCATTCTCTATAGCATGAAACAAGCCCATTCGAGCATTGCGACCGTTACCACACCGCGTTTGATGTATACCGCAGTAGTAGACGAAACGTCAGGCGTAAAAACCAGCAGACCATGCCAAAAAACGAAAAATAGCATTCACACATGGGTTCTTCATTATTTTCTGTAATTCCCCTCCCTTTTTAGAATACAGTATAACTTTGGCTGCAATCATCAATCTCATATCGTCAATTCACCGTTGGCTCGATTGGATTGGAATTTTCGATTTTACTGCTCATCGTCTGATCCGTGCCAGGAATTACAAGTTCAATGGTAAGACGTTGTTATTCAAGAAACACTTTATTGTGAGATTTTCATCGAACAGTTTTACAAAGAGGCCACACGTGTTATTCGCTTCTTCGGGCGTATAGACACGTCCGAAGAAGTCATTGTTGAATAGTTGTGAAACTATTTAGTGAAAATCTCACAATAAAGTGTTTCTCGAGAACGTTATGGATTTTCATCAAGTACTGACCGATTCCTTGTAAATTTTTGTTAGATACTCTAATTTGTACATGATATCTTCACTGGACCCCAACACAGTCCTCAACAGTGGCGGTGCCACAGGAGGGCAAGGGGGGCAGTATGCCCCCCTGCCCTTTGCAAAATGTTCTTAGCCCCCTTTCTATTTTAAATATTTCACAAATATACTGTTAGATATATAACACGGAAAACCAATAAACGTGGCAATATTCGCTTTCAATACCTCGACCTCGATCAGTTGTGAATTCCATATCGCTCACTGTCTAATGCGAATGTGATCATTTTCTATGAGATTGGAGATTGTATCACGGCGTGGCACTTGTGCAGTAGTAGCAGTCTGGTTTGTTATGGTTACTTTGACGAATATACAGTTTGTCGATTTAATTGATTATGGAAAAAAGAAGAAATTGTCCAGGGCGGATTTTCGAAAGTTACGCGAATAGAAGAAGTTAAAATATGCTGCACATTCTCAAACAAAATTAAAGTTTTGTAAAACTTTCAATTCGTAAGTTCTTAATTTTCAGTTGAAGATCCGAAATCGTATTCATTATGGAAACGTATACATTAACAGAGAAACAAAGGAACAATTCAAACTCAAAGTTGTGTAGAGGAATCGGTGCCAAATAAACCTGACACTACGGAGAGTACGGTCAGTACGGAGTCAACATTTCTTGATGTTCCATCAACATCAACCGATATGGTGAGAACAAAATCCGATTTTTCATTAGGTTCTGCTGATTTAACATTAACGTAACTAGATTATAATTCGGATTTGGATAGTGATAGTACTCAAGAACAAAACGATTCTGATAAGATGTCTGCTGAGAATGAAGGTGGGAAAACATTTTGTTTTTACATGGATCACTTAATAATTGGGTCCCTCGACCCATTTTTATTCAAACATACTATTTTAATTCCTGAAATAGTGCGTCAACTGATTCTAAAAGGACCCTGCCAACCTGGGTCATTAGATGATTTCCAAGACTTTCCAGTTTCCATTTACAGAAAATTTAATGTTTCCTGGTACAAACTTAAAAAAAAATGACTTTTGGACAGCGCAGCGGTTAGTTTACTCTCCAAGAGGTAATAAAATGTTTTGTTTTGTATGCTGGCTTTTTGATAGTGCGCATTGTTTATTATGAAAAAATTTCTTTTATTTCAGTTTTGTGATATTATTTATTTTCTTAAAGGGAAATACAGTATAATTTCAAATACCTGGCTTTTTTACCGAATCTTTGCGCCTAGTTATGGTGTGCCCCTCCCGCCCTTAANAATACTTCATTTAAGACATTGGTGGTTGTACCTGCTATTCGACGGGGGTTGAAGATAGGGGTAGCATTTTTCCGTTGAAGTATGTCAAAATATTTTGACGTGACGTGACGTGATAAAATAAGTACCTTAACCGAAATAATGAATTTATTCCACTGTATACGTATCCATAATAATAAAACACGATTTACAATAGCTTTTTCAAGCGTTTTTATACTGTTCAGTGAAAATCACACAATAAAGTGTTACTTGACTATAAGTGCCAAGTGAAACTGATCGTTGGAGAATTTTTCTCGGTGTATTTTTTATTGTTTAAAGACAAAACACAAGCACTAAGGCGCTCTTAGAGCGGTGCCTGTGCGAAAGTAGCGATTCACATTGGATTTGAATAGATGGGGATCAAATCAATTTGGAAAAACGTTCATTCCACATGAACGATATTATCCAAATGAAAGAGTTCTTGAACAGTGGAGTTCGAGATTTACTGAGTTGAACCTCAAAATGATGAGCAGCGTATTTCTGATATGTATCGCTCTTGGTGTAATCAAATGTGCCAAGTCACTTGAACGAACACTTCCCGTGAAAGTATCTATAGAAGAGAGACAAATCTCAAACCTTTCTTCGATGTTCCAGACTATCAAGGTTGCAAGTGATTTTCGTGTCTCCAATCAGGCGAATGGCTCTTTTCTGGATGGAATCCAGCAGTTTCTTGGCATGCTTAGGGGCGAAGCTTCATATATATGAACAATACTCCAAAGAAGGTCTGATCTGAGCTTTATGAAGCATCAAAAGTTGCTGAGGTTTGTACGGTTTTCTGGTTCGGAACAGTGTTCCAAGCTTTAGAGAAGCAGCCTTCGCAATTCCAGCGACATGATAGTGATAAGACGTATTGGTGTCCATTTCAACCCCCAACAAACTCATCGACGCAGCAAGCGGAATTGTTTGTCCTGACATTAGTCCGGTTTGAAGACATTTATCTTATTGAATAAAATCGATGCCTGGGTTTTTTGTGACATTGGATTGAACCTGATTAGTTTCACCCTAATTCGGAATCACTTCTAGCTCCTCATCAAGATAAGCAACCTCCTGCTGCCGGTAGAAGATGTGTCTCCGTAGCCGATGTCCTGGAATCTGAATGGAATGACGAGACAGGTGTGCTGTTGTCAGCAAAGCAATATATTGCTTGAATTTCATTCATTCGGCTAATGGATAAAAATGCATTCCCAAAGCAGCTTCAGACTTGACTCAATTCTTTTTCCGTTACTTCGATGATACATGTAGAGATTCCTGGTAATAAATAATGGGAACGTTTCATGACACATTTCACTAAATGGCACTTA